>VYZQ01009101.1:67512-96571 GCA_013400655.1 Mystacornis crossleyi
CCTTCCTCCCTCCCTCCCTCTCATCTCAGATTGTACTTACAAATTGATCTCCATCATTTCCTGACTAGAAAACATGTTGAAAACTAATCTGCTTCTCATCTCTTTGCTTTTCTAGACAATGATGATTTACTTTCTGAGTACAACACGGAAGTGGAATTGCAGTATAATTATATAAAGGATAATCTGGACAATAACATCCCATCCAGCCTCAGGGTTCTTCGTGCAGTTGTGGATTCTTTACATAAAAAGATACAAAAACTGGAAAATGCCATTGCAACCCAGGTGGACTATTGCCGTTCCCCATGTACAGTTTCCTGTAATATTCCTGTGGTTTCAGGCAAAGGTACTCCTTCAATCTTTTCTCCCATTTATATCACTGTGCAAACTGATGGATGCATCATTCAATTGGTATGAGTGTGACTCTGAGGCCTGTACAACTGATTAGGGTATCAGGAAAGATGGAAAGTGATCCTAGATGAAAAAAAGTCTTTTCAGGATCCCTGTACTGGTCAGACCAAAGATGGTCTTATCCAATATCAGCCTTGTAATTGGCCAGTAGCTTTTTAAAGAAACATGTGCTTCAGGGTCTTTGTAAGGTGGAGGTGACACATTTGTGACTATCATAGTTATGCTCTTGATATTTTTCAGTCAAGAAAAGTTCTTCTTTCACAAGTTTGTCTAGTTCAAGATGTCACTGTAAGGTATACAGTCTTGCATCACTTCGTTTGAAGTTTCAGAAATTCCTGTTTGGAAAAGCTGAACAGTGCAGTATTCTTCCCTGATTCTTTCACCTGATGTATTACAGAAATCAAAATGAAAGTAAAATACCATCTATGTATATTTAAAACTGTTTCCATCTAACAGCAAACCAAAGGATAAGAAGACTGTTGAAGAAGATCACAGATCTTTCAGTAATAGTCTCTGTTTTATTCTTGCAGAATGTGAGGATATCATCAGAAAGGGAGGAGAGACATCTGAAATGTACCTCATCCAGCCAGATCCTTTTGTCAAGCCATACAGGGTATACTGTGACATGGAAACAGAGAATGGAGGTTAGTGTGAAATAACTATGTTGTCATAGTATTATCGATGCTACCAAAAAATAATATTAGTAATTTGTGGTTTATACAAAGAAATATGAAATTATACCTTTTGTAATTACTTGATAATTAAATCTGATTGACTTGTTCAGGAAAGTCTTGTTGAGGTCATCTGCTGATGCAGAATAGGATACTTCTATAATGGAACTGGAAATAAATTTTGTAGGTATCTTAATATGACCAGCATGGATGATGTATAGGTGGGCAGACAAGGACAGCCTGGCTCATTTCTTACCCTGCAACAATGCACTAGACAAAAGACCAGAGCCATCCTTCAAGTTCTGCTTTTTCCACCTTTCCTTATGACCAAGGTACTACTTAAGCGTGAGCAAAAGTGGCAGAGCTGAGCTCAAAAGCAGTGAAGGACCTGCTGCAAGGTAGCCATATGCTCCTCTGGTCCTGAGGTGAGGTTAAAATGGCTGTATCTTAATGTTTGATGCTCCTTTTTTACTGGTAATTTGATCTTAATACTCTTGCTCCTGCAGGCTGGACTTTGATTCAGAACCGCCAGGATGGCAGCGTTAATTTCGGAAGACGATGGGATCAATATAGAAAAGGATTTGGGAATGTTGCAAAGAGTGGAGGGAAGAACTACTGTGACACACCAGGTAAAATACTGAGCATAAAATGCAAAGAGCTGTTCTTACTGGAACTGTTTTCTCCTATTTTTTGAAGCTCTTAGATTTTTTCAAAATTAACTAGTCCACTCCAGCAGACCTATAGGCAAATAATAAAGTTGCCTTGAAGTATATTGTGAAGTCTGTTTCACAGAGCTCTCACTTATTCCTTCTCAGGTGAATACTGGCTTGGAAATGACAAGATCAGCCAGCTTACCAAAATAGGGCCCACTGAAGTTTTAATTGAAATGGAGGACTGGAACGGTGATAAAGTATCAGCTCATTATGGAGGTTTCACCATACAGAATGAAGGAAACAAGTATCAACTTTCAGTTAGTAACTACAAAGGCACAGCAGGCAACGCGCTGATGGAAGGAGCTTCCCAACTGCATGGAGAAAACAGGACAATGACAATTCACAATGGCATGTACTTCAGTACTTATGACAGAGACAATGATGGATGGTATGTACTTGCCCTAGACATTTGAATAAGAAATAGAGTTGAATATAGAGTATTTCTGCAATTTGCCATTACTTTTCACAGCATTTTGTAGTATGTCAAAATATGTTACATCCCTGCAAATTACCAGGTAAATGCCTATGCAGTTCTCTTGGCACAGCCAAGGATAGGTAAAACTGTATGTTAGGTTAGTGACACTCTGCAACCAAGTAAGAAACAAGCATGCTGAACTTCATTGATTCCATGAATGACTTACCACAGACAAAGCAGCAAATCTGGATGTAATAAATTCATAGTCAGACCTATAGCAGCAGTGCTGAGGACACCAAGTAGGAATATGGGTACTCACTCCAGTAACGTATAATGGTCCTGAAGAAAGAGGCAGGTAGCACGTCCATTTAAAAAGCAATGTTCTCCCTACTCGGAAGACAGGAGCTCAGTTGTAAAGTACGCACTGTATCTCTAAACTGTGCTTAATACCTGATTACATATTCATGAATAAAGGGGTTGTTTAGGTTGGGGAAGACATGCATATCTCATTGCTTTTTATCTTTAAATTTCATTGACATTGTAATTGTCATTATGAAGTGCAAGTAATTGTAGTTATCAATCAGTAAACTAAAATGGCATTCCCAAAGAGATGCAACTGAAGTTTGATTTGTTTTTCTTAGCTGTTTTACCTTCTGAGTGCACTGTGTAGCACATACCTGTGATGGTCAATCTTTTATAGAAATTTCAGAGAGGACTTAAAATGTTTATTATGGCTTGAAAATTTCAGTACATGGCAGGTTTATGTACTCTGTTGATCTGTTTGCCTATATTACAGATGTCACTCTTAACTTTTTTTCCCCTCATCAGGTTAACTTCAGATCCAAGAAAACAGTGCTCCAAAGAAGATGGTGGTGGATGGTGGTACAACCGCTGCCACTCCGCCAACCCCAACGGCAGATACTACTGGGGAGGGACCTACAGCTGGGACATGGCAAAACATGGGACAGATGATGGCATTGTATGGATGAACTGGAAAGGGTCGTGGTATTCCCTGAAGAAGATGAGCATGAAAATCCGGCCATACTTTCCACAATAACCATTATCAAAATGTACAGGTTCAGGGATCTTCTTTCAGTATTTGTACACGTTTATCTATTTAGCATGGTACTCAGGCTTATCTTTACATATGAGAACCAAATATGTATGTACAACCATATTGTGACCTAAAGTGAAAAGCCGTGTCAAATGTAAATCAAAATCTGTCCGACGAAAATAACTCACTAGTGTATTTTCTCCATTTTTCATTTGTGCATAAGACAGAGTTAACTAGTATAGAATAACACTGATAAAATAAAAACAACTTGTTTCACTCTTTTACAAAGGTCTTTTGTATCTCTTTTAAAGAGGGAGAGGATTATTTTTAAATATTTTCTAAAAATTAATAAAGTCTTAAAACTAAAGTGTTCTTCATATTATTCCTAAGTATTTATGCATAATCTGGGGCGAAGCAAACACATTCCACTAAATAAGGGACAGTTATTTTCTTTTACATTATAAAAGTAACAGTAACTACCTGTGTAACAGGTTGAGAGGGAATAAAAGTTAAAAGAGTATTGAACAAATGAGTAGGTCGCTGGTCCCTTAGCTCAAATCCTGTTGCTGGGTAAAATATGCCCTCTTCTGGGACCTAGTTCACAAATGTGCTTTCACACATATGTGTCTGTCACACAGTCCCTATCATGACACTAGAGTAATTAATGTCTCCAGTCATAGAGTAGGTGGAGGTTGGGTATTTCATCAAACCTAGTGGTCTATGCTCCCTTGAGCAGACAAAGACGACTTCCCAACCCTGGTAGACAGGAGGAACATCTCTCAGAGGGGTCTGCCTTCCTCCACAAAGGAAGGGACCCAAATCCCTAGCGGTGGATGGATCCCACTTGAAACCTTTAGTGTTTATTTAAGCTGTGAAGCCCAGGATGGCAAGACGGAGACATAATGGCAGCTTCTCACTAAAGGAACCCAATGTTCAGCATCCACACAGGCAGGCTTCCACTGAGGCTAAGGAATAAAAGCATAATGTGGAAGTGGAAACCCATTTTCCAAAAGCACAGACACTTCCTCACACAAGATTGTAAAGGTGTCTTTGCTCTTCAGCAATTTTTCTGAAAAGGTTAGACGGTGGCTGTATTTGAGAAGCACTGAAAAAAACGCTAAAAGGGAGCTGCTTTGCCAGTATTTGATGACCTTGTTGAATGGTATGCAACATGTCAGTGAGATTAGAGGTAAGGAAGCTTGCTCATGCTTGTTTCTAGAAGCACAGAAATATTGAACAGAGTAAATACACATGTAATTTTATGCCATAAGGTATAAAGGTAAATACACTGTGGTCTTCTGTATTTGTGTGACCAATATACATGGTATTCCACGCAGCCAGCTTTTTTCTAAAAGATCCTTACCACACACTATCAGCAAGCTAATTTAAACCCCTTATCCTTAGAAGAATCCATGCTTGGCATATGTGCTGAGAAATATTCAAGTGGCTCCTAATCTTGCTTGTTCTGGTTACAGTCATAACCTTTTAGTGGTTGCTAGAAATTAATAGCCTGTTTTGGGAGTTGCATTTTGATGATTCATCATGGAACTGTCTTATTTTGAAGCTACAAATATGCACGGTGAGCTATCTAGGACTCATCAATGGGATGGAAGGTCTATGTCCATATTTATAAAATCATAGCTTGGGAGATCCTTAAAAGTCAGTCCTAAAATGCATGCACTCTTTATCAGAGTGTACTCCGTGTGAGGTGTGTGGCAAAAGTGAGAACCCACACCACCCTTGGTTCTGCCTGTAAACTGACTCCCACTGCTGTTGTGCTCCCCTCGAAGTGGAAATGAGAGTGTGAATGTTGAACTTGGCTGGACTTTCACAGCCCATGTCACTGGAGGCAGGATTTCGTTGTGAGCATACTTCTAAATATGTTTACTTTTTTAACACTCCTAAACAAAGTAAATAATTCAAATTAAAAATTTTCATCTCAAGTCAAGGGGTGAGCTGCCAAAGACATAGTCATAGGCAAAGTTCATAGCAAAAGGGTTTTTAAACCAATATTTCCTTGTCAGTTAAAAATAGGATCCAAAAAGTCTTGTTGGCAATTAATCATTGTTTATTTTTTTAATCTGCAAATGTGCCCAGTTGCCTTCAAATTCACAGGGTAAAAGTACATCATACATACATATATAAAAAAATCTTTTCAACTTGTAGTCATAACACAGATTAAAGGCCTGTTTTTCTAGAGGGTTTCTACGGGCCTGATTTTCATTCTAACAGTTTTGAGGGAGTAGTCAGAGGCTTTAAATGGCAGCCAGACTACGCCATTTTCGATCTCGTAGGGAACATTGTACCTGGGGTCGTAGTGGCCCCCCAGGTAGTAAATGCCATTGAGGTTGGCAGCCTGGCAGCTGTTGTACCACCAGCCCCCCCCATACATCTCTGCACAGTTCTCCTCCCAATGGTCCTGGTCCCTGTCGAAGGTGCTGAACTTCATCTGGGCATGGGACGTGTACTCAGTGCCCTCTTCCAGCCAGCCAGCGATCAGGGCATCCCCGGCGGTGCCCTCGTAGGAAGACACGGCAAGAGTGTACCCGTCGGCTTCAGGCCCTACCTGTACGAGATACTCTGCAAACACCGCATTTCCATCCCAGTCCTCTAACTCTACCCGAAGGAGAGTATCATTCTGAGTCAGCAAGTGTATGTTTTCATTGCCCAGCCAAAGCTCTCCTCGCCCTCTGCGATCCACGCTGCCGAAACCTTTCTTGTAGTCTTGCCAGGTCCGGTTAAAATTCACTGATCCATCCATTCTCTGTTGGATCAATAGCCATCCTCCCAAAGTGGTCTCTTGGTCGCAATAAACTGACAAAACCTTATTGGATCCCGCTGGCTTGATTTTGTAAATGCCACTTTTGGCACCAGAAGTGTGTTTCTGGCGGATATCATCACAGTCTAAAAAAAAAAGTTGATCTGGTTTGACAGAAGTTATCAGCAAAATTTAATAAAAGTTTCAGAGGAGTCCAAATACCAATAGCTCAGAGGAAAATGGTTAAACATGTCTTGGACTACGCTAGGTATAATGACAGGCAACATTAAAAAGAATTCAGGAAAGAAAGCTTTACATAAATCTTAAATCATGAATTGTCTATGTAATACCCGAATATTAATGAAATACTTTCTCTTTTGTTTCTGAGGTGGTAAAAACAGACACAGTGCTTGCACTTTATTATCACACTGTTGTACTACAGTATCTAAAATCAACGCATCAGTTTGTTTATGGATGGAGTTTGGCTCCATTACCTCAATAACTACCTTTCCCAGTGCTGGGTGTCCTTCGCTTCCCTCCTGACGGCCTGTAGCTGCGTGCCTGAAAGTCTGGGGTATCCTCTGCACTCTGATCATGGTCCAACCCACCTAGCTGCTCACTTATTTCACGGGTCTTTAGTGATTTGGTTTCAAAAGTGGAGCCTCCCTTGCTGAAACTAGAAGAGCTGGTCACTACAGTCTTGGAGTGACTTGCACTGCCGGATGGGAATCCAGGTGGCTGAGGGTGAAGTCCTCCAAAGTCATCTTCCTCCTCCTCTCCTAAGTCTGCAAATTTGTCTTTTCCCCCAAAAGTCCCTGCATGGCTGGATGCTGCTGAACCTGTGTAGCTACTGCCTGTGCCAGTTGTGTGTCTGCTGGTTGAGAAGCTGCTAGATCCACCAACGTGCTTCGTAGCAGTGGATGGGGAGTCAGGGGTAAAAAATGACTCTAGCTCAGGGAATACAGCCTCTAGCTTGTGCACGGCATCTGCACCACTAAAATGGTATGTGCTCCCTTCCCCTCCAACATTTCCAGCTAAATAGGAGCAGTCTGAGCCATCAGAAGAAACTGTTTTCTCAACTACTTCTTCTCTAGGGCCATCAGGCCCAGAGACAACTTTTTTAGTGGTAGTTTTGGTGCATCTACGAACAGTGGAGGAGGTTTTGTCTCCCAGACCAAGGGCTTCTCTCCCGTGAGTAGGAATAACTAATTTGCTGGTGTATGAAGGTCCATCCCCCCTTGATTCTGCTGCGTGATATGAGCTGTCACCTCGGGAGGGTTTTGTATCTGTTTCTGGTCTTTCTAATACCATTTCCATCTGCTTGATGTTATTAATTATGTTCAGAGCTTGCATTTCTGGCAGAGGCTTATGCTTAAAATGATCAGGAACATTAGAGTCCTTAAGTGGCCTCATTTTCAGTGTACTCAAGGTGGTTGTTTGAAGCTCTGGGTGCAAGTTGATCGACTTGGCTTGGGCAAGCTGCTTCTGGATGTTGTCGTAGCTTTCTTTGTCCACCTTGTAATCAAAACTTCTAGCACAGGTTCCTTTGCAAGCTCGTATCTTAATATCAATGTCCACCTACATAACCAGAGAGAAGTAATTTGATTAGGGAGCTTTCTCGACTTTCTCAAACAAAGGTATCTTATACTGAACAGGGGAAAGATGAGAGCTGCCTTAGTGCCTCCCACCTACAGCTGAGCTCTTCCAAAGTTCCATTTTGATATCATCACAGGCTTATTTCCATTGTAAATACAATACATGCAATAGCAAAGTGCACATGAGTTCCATGGAAAAGAACGTTTTAGAAGGTTCCCAATCTCTCTTCCCTTTATTTTTGAAGTTTAGAGGTATCTTCCTGATTTTGGAAGGAGTGCTGCAGAGTTGGACATGCTCTGTGGGGACTGGGGCAGAAATGGGCCTTCCAAAGAGAGGGGAAGGCACTGGACCTGTCCCAAAGTCTGTCGTGTCCCTACTGTGAGGTCTGACATCTTGGGGTTACCATTGCTTTCTCAGATGATCCACATGGTGGAGTTCTGATCTAGGAATCTAAATGAGCCTTCGAGCAAATCCAGTGTGCCAGGACTTTTCCTGGCATTACTATCAGAAGAACTGGCTGCAAGCTGGGAACATGGGTTCTGATGCCAACCCTGGAAGCAGTGGCAGCACTGGGAATGGACAGAGTGCATCCCCCTTCCAACTGCTCAGCAACTCCTTACAGGAATGGAAACACCTCATACAGAAGGTGTTATCAGCAAATGGAGCATCCTTGCTGCCTGTCTGAGAGCAGAAGTAGCAGAAGGGACTAGGAACTCACAGAACTCACACTGGTTCCTAGACAGCAGAAGCAGAAAACCAGGATGGACAGAAAGCAACTCATTTGGGGATTTGTCTCAGCAAGTCAGATCCTGTGAGAGTCGTACCATGTTTTCTCCCAGCTGGAGCACTGCTCACCATAACAGATAGATCCCCTTTCTGTAGCTAAGCCCTGAAAAGAATGGGAAGTGAATGGCAGAGACCTACCTCTAAGCGCTTCATCTCCACCACTTGTTCCTGGATGCTTCTCTGCAGAGCTTTAATTCTGTTTACTTGAGTGACAACTCTCTGCTTCAATGTCACAATTCTCCGTCTCAGCTCTCCTGACAGGCGACCGTACGTCTCATCAAGCTCTGAAACAAAAATGCCTCACAGTCAGCTATGCACATGTGCTTTTCTTTCCTAAATATGTATCGTATTTTAAAATATGTAATTAAACACATAATTGAGAACATATTTCTCATAGGACTGAGCAGATTAAAATTACATTAATTTTTACTAGCTAGTTAAGAGCCTGTTATTATGATTGTTGTGTTTCTTGATAATAATGTCTAGTGCAGCCCAAAAATTTCACTACATATGGATTATTCAAAAAAAAGTAATAGTTCAGTAATGGATAATAATAAGACTGGGTGCAAGATACTCACGCTGAGCACTGTCCAGGTTTGGTTTTAGTACCTCCACAGTTTCCACAATTATCTGATTGGACGTCTTATAGTTGTTCTGATTATCTGAGAGCAGCTTCTTGATTTTTTCTATTCTGTTACTATAATCCTGGTCCTTTTCATCAATCAGTCCTTGCATTCTGCATCCTGATGGACATTTGGTACCCTAGAATTGAAAGAGGTAAAAAATTGTGCTAAAATCCTCAAGAGTAAACATCTTGTATAATGGAATCAATGAAGCACATCCTCAGACACCTGCGATAACTGTGAGGTGAGGAACAAGTAAACCTTTAATTTTCCCTCTCCTCTGCTCCTCATGGATGAGATTTTATATATACGTATATATATATATATTTCCTAAAGTCTGCTGTAAGAAGTCTGTCGTCCAGTTTGAGGAAGGATGTTAGAGGCCAGCATTTTTATGCAAAGTTTTCCTCAGGAAAGCTTAATGTTCTTACAAACTTAAGCTCTTTGCTGAGAAGTCATCAAATAAATGTAGCATAGAAATGGACTGAGATGCAAGAGGCAAGAACGAGAGAAATCATTAGTTTATGTACAAAGATACCTAGTCAATTATTGTAACACTTTTGCTGATCTGACTTCCTAATAACTAGTGAGTGCATGTGATTCCTAGCTACTTCTTTTCTTTTTCTCACAACTTTCTTTCTGGTGCCTTTCTTTCATGAACTCCAGAAGTGGCAATAGCGAAAACCTGAAAAGAAATTGTTCTTATGTTTTTCTAGGATTAACCTTCATTTACTTAATCCTTCTTTTCCAGACTTACTTTCCCTTCTCATTCTGCACCACAGCAAACTTCTCCCTCTTTCTTTTGCCTTCATTTTTTCCTTTTTTCTTTCTTTGTTTCCCACAGGAGATCTCTCCAGGCTTCCCCGACCTGAAGTGTTATCTCAGCCCTAACTCTGAGCTGGAGTGATCCAGCTGCTGATCTAGCTGAGGCCCATGGGTGCCCTGCAGATGGCCCCGCTTTCACCCCAGTGTTAATCGCTCACCCAGTCATCATCGGCACAGATGGGCCAGCTCTTCTCAGAATGGCAGCTGGACGGGGACTTGTGCTCCACAATCCTGGGACCGCGCACTCCTGCACCCGCCTGTTCAAAGGTGCTCTCTCCATCTTGTGCCTGCCAGGAGGAAAAAAGGGAAAAGCAGAACCAAGATTAAGTGAACAGCTGCCGAGGGAGCAGAAACGTAATGCTGATGTGCTCAAACACTCAGCTGATGGGTGGCAATCACAGCCATCAGGTAAGCATCACACCCAACAGGGCAAGGATTTTATTCTGGCATTTCTTATAAGACAGGATTTCGTTTGTTTTGTCAGTATAAAGCTCTGCATCTCTTAAACCTAATGCTGCTATGTAGAGAGCTAGTGATGCTCTGGATATATTATGCTCATATCATTCCACAGAAGTATTTTGTCCTGTGTGTAAATATAAAATTAACTTGAAATTAAATTTAAACTGGTTAAAGGAAATAATTATAAAATCCTATGTTCTGTTTCCATTTGCTGCAATATTCTAAAATTCTTTTTGCCACTGTACCACCTTCAGTCTACACAAAACTAGCTTACAGTTATATAAGAGGAGTTTTCCAAATAGTGTTTCTGATTTTAATCACAGTTGCTAACTGTATGCTTGTAGCACAGTTTTGCCTGACAAAAAGAGAAAGAAAGTTACTAACACAATTAAAATAACAATTTCAGTGATGGATGGATTTCACTGTGATAATGGAAAGAAGAGAAATATATATGCTGAGGTTTTCTTCAAACCTGAGGGAAAAAAAAGTGATATATAGAAGCTAATTCCAGGCCAAAACGTGGTAAGGATTCCTTCCTTCAGTGTTATCATTTACTAAAAGACCATAATTTTTTTTCTTTTTTTCACTAAAGAAAGTTGTGCTTTAGGGGTTGAGATGTAATTAGGTCTGACTGGAATACTTTGCACTTTACCTTTTGTGCTTTTCAAACATTATAATTAATGCTTGAGAATATCAATGACTACTTCCTCTTATGACTGATGATTAATTCTGAAACTGAGAAAGTGATCCTAATTCTAGCCTCCAGGGTCAGAACCACTCTGAAGAACTGGAATATCTTTATTGAAATCAGCAGATTCAAATTCAGTAGTTTGATTAATTAATGATTTAATCCGGCCCAAATGCCTCCCAAAAGTAGCACATATATCCAAAAAATGCCCTTTAGGCATTGACAACTCCAATATGACTGCTTCTGTTTACTCCCAACTGCTTCCTATAATTTTTGTCTTTTGTTAAAACATGCACTTCCTTCAAAAAAAAAATCACAGAGAAATGTAAAGAATCTAACATAAGATTATGAACTGAGTCGTCAATGAGAAAAAAAATAAAAGGTTATATTAGCACACTTGAAAATCAAGTTTATCTCCTTCCTTATCAAAAATTTGATTCTCACTTAGCTCTAGTTTAAGATGATGTTGCTGCCACAAGAAACCTTGTTTTTAAATGTGTCTTTCATAATAAAGGTTATTGTGTTGTCATTTGTAGGTAGAAAATCCTGCTGAAATACTGTCCAAAGAAAGTAGAATTCATCCTAATAAACACGAAAATTCCTGAATGGCTGGAGCCACTAGCATCCAGCCAGCTATGCTTGAGACTTAGAGCATCACCTATGAATGTTTGAATTCACGTTAATGGATATGCTTTGCTGCTCTTAAAGCCAGGCAGATTCAGCAAAACCGAGTTAAGCAAAATTACAGAGAGCTGGATACTCAAGAATACTGATGAAACTTCATCAGGTAAGTGGTTGCACTAAGCTGCTGCATACGTGTGCGCATTGAATTCTACAAGCTAGGTGATAGACAAAATTTATCTAGCTCATGAATGAATATTAAATAAATGGTTACTATTCAAAACAGAAAGATACAAAAAGAATCAAGTAAGCAAACTCTTACCCAGGCTATGCTGAGGCACAGGAACACACAGAGGATCCTCAGAGGTATCATCTTCAGGAGAAGAGCAAGAACTCTGACTGAAAGGATGCTCTTTGCAAGTCTTTTGGTGCAATTTAAACCTGAATGCAAAGCTGAGATTAATCATTATGCTCTCCTCTGTTTGTAGAAAAAACATGCCAATTTCCCCCCTCCCCCTTTGGTGATTACTCAAGGCCTCTTGCACAAGTTTCTGGTGTTATTTGCTCCAGATAAGTTTGTACAACACCAACATGTGGGCAACACCAAGTATTCCTGGAAAAAAATGTGTCTAAAACAGTTTCTTGTAACTGGACATTCAACAAAGATGTATGTCAGCACTAGTGGGATCCAGCAGTGCTTACCTGCTGGAAAACACACACTCAGTGTGAGGGGCATTTAGCTGCATAATCAAAGAGCTGATATTTGAAAAAGGAGGTAATTGCTTTGCCCTTTCTGTGTGACTGTGTTCCACTGCTGTGAAATCCACTGGTTGTTGCAAAACAAGTGCTAGTCTAGGAAAGATTGATACAGTCTGTCTGTGACCACGTGGCCATCAACCAAAATTAATTCCTGAGGAGGGCAGAGCCCAGTTTGCATCAATTTATGCAATTGGATCTTACTGGTATATGTGTAATACATGATGTGTTCAACACTACGCTGGCTCTTACACAAATGGTGTATTATACTTTTTGCCAAGTCAGACTTGTTTAAAATATGTATTTATGAAGAGCACAGTAGAGCACTTGAAAACGTCCCAGAACAGACTTTAGCCGTAATTAAATCTGCCTAAGGGTCATGGCTCCTTAATTAGATCTATATTGGGCATAGTCTATGTATGACAACTTATGATAATGTCCTGCTGCTGTGAGCTCTATAATAAGCATTATTGCTGGGGAGGGCATACATGGCTGTCAGCCACCTGAAAGATTCTGCCCATCTCAAAGGTTTCCACTGCAGTGAGCAGGAATGAGCAAAAAAACCTTTGCGAGGGTAAATGTGGACATAGTCAGTTAAAAAAACCAAAACTCTCTTGGCATTTTAAAACTGCATGATACTCACAAGACTCCCCGTTACCTACAGAGTGCATATTCTGCTTTAGAGGGACACATTTAAGCTTAGCTATGACATTGTAAAACACATTAAACTCAAAATAGCTGAATTGAGCTTTGGATGCATTTCGACAGCCTCACAGATTTTAAGCCTCAAGGCTTCACATCCTTTCCTCTGCTTTTCCTCTTGTTTTTTGTCCTCAGGAGGCTTGCACCCTCTCCACCTGAAGCTCAGTGCAGCTGAACTGGACTCTTTGTTTCCTCCCATTTCTGGCCTTGCATTTCATGCTTTTCTTGTCTAGGAAAACCCTCTTGAACCTAAAAACTCATACCAACATCCCTTATAGCAAGTCATATCCTCGGGCAGCAGAAGAGCTCAATAAGATGGTACTATACTGATTAGCACCTACACCTCCAGGATCCAGCTTTGCATGACAAAGGGTTTCTGTTATATTTAAGGCTGTTCTGAAACAATATGTTTTGTTTAATTAAATTTCCTGCAATAAGTTTTTTACAGGTCTTCTGTTGGACCTCCTGCAACAAACTTCTAATTTCAGTAGCAAGAGAGCCCGACTGACATCAGCAACAAATGTCCAAACACATCACATATTACCTTTGCTCAGTTTGAAGGTCAGGCAGCCATGGAAGTATTGTCTGGTTGATAAAGGCACATAAGGCAGCTCCTGAACTCAAAACAGATAATCAACCAAATAATAATATACCAAAATGCTCAGCTGCTAACTCCAGAAGATTAGTGATACTTCCCCACTTCAAGTCCTACACAGTTTTTTTCTCCCTGTTGCAGCAGTTCTGTGAAAGAACTATAAAACCTCCAGAGGGCAGCTAAATGCTTAAAGGAGGGAAGGAACCCAATAGGAGGAAATCTTGCAGGATTAGGATCAATTATTTAACAGAACAGATTAAAATGGGCTTCATCAAAAATATACTGAGGTCCATGAAGAATGTCCCACTCAAACTCAAAGAAGCTCAAATTTTGCCTCTAAAATAAAAACAGAAGTCTGGGTAAAGATCACAGCCTTGTGATCTTTATGCTCAGGAACACAACAATTGCAGGTGCAACCTTCATGGGTTCTCCTTGGACATACACTCATGGACTGTGCTTTACCACAGGGTCACATATGATATTTCTTCCACTGAACCCCTTCTGCCTCACACTGAGCATGGGGATGGTGCTCCACAGGCAAGCATCTGCCCAGAGCTGGACACTCTTTTCATTGCAGGATGATGCTCTGCAGACTGCTGAAAGCTTCAAGGAGTCTGATGTGGTACATTGCAAACATTCATTCTCTGGCCATGACTTTATCCTTTTCACAGTTGCAGAAATCAGGTGAGAAGGTTAAGTCAAAAAGTAGTTATTAATTTTTGGGATCCATTTTGATAGTCTGAAGCCTTCAGAGCACACCCTAGGTGCAGATCCCACTGCTGGCAGCTGCCTCTGTGTGCCTGCACCGCGGCTCAGGGGGAGCAGCTGGCAGCCAGCTTTGAGACACGTGAGTGTCTTGCCTCTGGTCCCACAGGAACCGGGTGATCAGGGCAGGAATAGCACCTAATTCTGCACGGTATCAGCTGTAAGTAAGAGACCACTGTGCCCCACCCTGTCTTGCAACTATATGCATTAAAATCTATGCAACAACTAAAGCATCCTTCGTAGTTCGGATGTGAAATGTCACTTTGGTTCTAACTTTTCCCAGTTTGTAGGAGCTTGATTTTGTGATCAGTAATACCTCAACATTATGTTTGTAATTTAATAGGCCTTAAGAGTAGTAAGAGCACATAAAGCAAACGAATTTCTGCCTTTTCAACCACGCTAACAGAGGATGTGATAATTTGCTAGATCGTGTTCCAGGCACTGGTTGTCAGGGTAACAGGGGACACGGCAAGTAGCATGTTCCAGACCTCCTCTGACCCTGAGGGATGGCACAGCTCTCTGGTGACACTCAAACACAGTAAACTTAACTCTGGTCCAAGTAAAACTCAACCACCAAGGCTAGAGGGACTGGAAAAAAGTTGGTATCTGATCATAAACATTAGGGAAGCTGAGGGGTTTCCTGCTTGCTTCGAAGGGAGCTGGTGGGGGAAGCTGGGGTAAAGGAGGAGCTATTCAGGCTTTACAGTTAAGGGCTGAATCTGTGCCTGACCTTCAGCCTGTACCTCTGCTTTCATGTTGCAATCATTCAGTCTCTTCTGCCGGTGTTTGTTTGAAAGGCTGGAGGCCAAGAGCTGGAAAAACTTTGGATTTAACTTTAATTCAGGATCAAAGGACAGAAGTGCAGTTCACTATTTCATCTGCCCTGCTCTTGGCTGAATGCCCCAGTAATAGTCGGGGAGTCTGGGATTTAGCTGTGGTTTGTGTGCTGTAGATGTGACCCTCACCTTGTTTGCCCAGCGCTGTCTGTGTCTCCTGCCCTACCACCAGTTTCCAAGTGGTGCCTTCTTCTCCTCTTTCCTGCTCATTCATGACCCTTCTCTGGATGCTTTGTCTTAGATTCCACTCTCCTTCAGACTCAGCTCTCATCTTCACTTTCTCTTTACATGCTCCTCAGACTACCTAACTCTTTGGGAGTCATTACTAGTGAATCCCAGCACTCTGTCCCACATTTTCCCCATGCGATATCCCACAGCTGAGGAACCCAGAAGTCCTGCAGTCTGTCCACTTTATTTGATTCTTTCCTCATCTATCTCTTACTTCACTTTTTTTTTTTTTCCCCTCACACTTTTGGAGTGAAATTCCTCTCTTTTGTGCTACAGTGGTCTTTGGAAGAGTCACTGCAAGCTCAAGGTGGGAAAGAAAGGCCATCAAAACCTTTAATAAACTTTTATAAACTGAGAGGTACAGGCTTCTCTTTTACTACAGGCTATGGTCTGAGGGTCATATATGATAACAAAGTATTTAGAAAAAAGAAATATACTGAGCTCTCAGTATACAAAATAGGGGCATTAAGTTCAATTGCAATGTACTTGCTTGCAAAAATTAATACTGAGAGTATTATTCTATTTTTAAGAGTTAGAAGAAATAGGAGGTCTTCTTGGGCCTCTTTCTGATAAAGACACCAATCAGCAAACCAACCGGAAGAATAAGCCAATCTTAGTTACAGTGAGCAATCCATAAAATGCCAGTTCATATCCATGAAATGTGTGTAATTAGAGCAGATTGTTGTCAAATTGCAGCCAAAATCTAAACCAGGAGAGGCAATAACAATTCTGACCTAGCAGAGTTTGAATACAGATATCAAAGTGACAGAGAGTGAAAGGAATATTTTTTAAATCCATGTTGCAAATATATAAATAATTTAAAGTCTTGTCATCGGTGGCATAAATTGAAAACAGAAAGTGGAAGGGATTCAGCCAATGGTATTCAAGTGTCTGTTTGCAGAACCAGGAGGAGACTGGGCTTGCCAACCCTTCCCTTGCATCCTTCTCTCTGGCCTCTCTACACATACTGCTTCAGCTGCTCAGAGCCACGGGAGAGGTCTTACAGCACAAAATGTTCAGGAAAACTGCTTTGCTTGCTGAGGAATTGAGTGTCAAGGCTGGCAGTGAGCTGTGAAGCATGGCTGGTTGCACGGGTGTGACAGAGTTGTGCAAATACACCCAGTTCAGTGGTGTGGAGTCACCCCACCACTGGTCATCCCTCGTCTCAAGCTGTTGTTAACCCCACCTGACCCTAGTGAATGATGCCTTCTTCTCACCTGCTCCTGAGAAACCTGTCTTCCTCTTAGATTTTGGCCGAAAAGTAAAAATTCAACTACGTCAAAATCTTAATAGAAATAAGAGGGAGTAGGCAGTTTATCATGCTGTGGAGACTCAGATCCAGGGAAGATGCTCAGCACCAGCCCCACCAGACATCTAGGCATCAAAATTGGAAAACTCCAGAGGCAGCAGGAATTGACTGTAAGGTCTCTTTTATCAGTGCAATGTCCTTCTGTCTCTATAATAAAGCACTTGGATGTGCTATTTAGAAATACCAGGCAAAGTTCTGTTCTTCCATAAGTAGCTAAAAATAAAGACCAGGATACACTTCCTATTTCACTTCTTAATTCATCAACTTGAAATTGTGATAGTTTCTAGCTCTGAGTGTATTTCTTTTGTTGAAAAATTTATCCACAAACCTAGTTTGATGTGCTAATACACCCCTCAAATGCACTCATCAGATTTTGAGCAGGTACACTCAGACAACATCACAAACTCTTTGCTGGTCATGATCTGTGCTCTGAATTTGCTCATGTGGATCACATGGGAAATTATTACCAGATCCAGAGAAAGAAAATTAAAGTAAAATGCCATCAGTTTCTGTTGCAAATTTTAACTTTTTTTTTTTTTGCATAGCACTGAATACATTAGAGTAATTTTTAAATATTTGTGAAAAAAAAGAGACATCTGTGGGATCAATAGCTGGACAGTGTACTACTATGTGTCATATAGCAAATGAAACTTATTCTGAGTAAAATTTGAGAAACTTGTTAATATGTATGGTCTGGAGTAAAATACCTGTTCTTGGTCATTGATACTACCTAGCACATCTGAATAGAAAATGTATTCCTTTCTTTGTGGTAAGCTAAGTTAAATAGTCTTCAGCAATAAATAGGCCACTTTCAAGTGGCTATGTACTTTGATCTATGTCACCAAACAACTTCATTATAAAACTTGAAAACTCATGGAAACAAGTCATATTTATGGAGAAATGGGTCCAATACCTGCCTCTAAACAATGAGCAGAAACTACTGGTGTGAAATTCAGGAATGACTGAATCAAGTAGGTTTGATCCAATCATCAAAGTTTCCTTTGTCTTGTTCAGCCAGTTGTAGAGCACAGGTAACAAGACCAGACTTTTTTTGTACTAATCAAAAATTTATTGAGAATGTGTACAGAAAAAATAACCATCTACAGAGGTAAGCACTGCTTAGGGAAGAGGTTTGGGCATCTTACAGTCAATGTTGTTTTATAGTCAAAACCGAACTGTGTAATGTTTGGTAAGTTCAGTGTCCAAGACAGAAAAGATTTGCTCTTCCTGTTCAAACTGGTCTTTGTCAAATTGTCCTTTATGCGTCTCCAACCTAAAACAGGAAAAAAAAGAATATTTTAATGCTCTAAAGAAGTAATGTGCTAAAGAAGTCCATAAGGCTATGATGACACGTTGATAGCGTTCATACATAGTTACATTAGTTGGGAAATAAAAAGGTAGCATTTAAAATACACAAAGGCAAGGGATTATTTCTGATCATGACACCATCCATTTATCTATCCATTAAAAGAAACAGTAATGCAGCAGGTACACTAAAATCAAAGCAGAAGTACTCCTGTGACAAAATGGTAAACAAAGCCAACTTCTCTAAGATGCAGTGGGCTTAAGTTCAGCTGTCCATGCTCAGGGTTTGAAATGATTACAGTATTCTGTGTTCACTCTAAATATCTCCTCGGCCCTGTGTTCGAACCTGTTTGACATTGCTCAAGTTGTGCTGCTGTCCATCTACTGCCAGTCTGTTGAATGGGATGACTTTCATTGCAGTTTTCTTCATGGAGTACCACCGGTCACGCCAGGTTGCCCAGATAATGCCGTTGTCAAATCCAGATGGACCAGCATCTTCTGATGTGTACACACCACCTAAGAAACACCAGTTGGAGCATAACAGTTGATTGCTTTCTAAAATAGTTTCTGTGCCCATACATTTTTCTGGTCCTGACACCTCCACGGCATCCCTGTGTGTGCTAACAGACCCTGTTCACTGCCTTTCTCCCTGTTTTGCTTCTCTTAGGATTGATTCTCCCACTCTGGAATGGAGAGCAGTCATAAATTCCTACTACTGGTGTTAACAGTTATTGCAAAGAATGAGCTATGCCAGCTTTGGAAAATCCAGAAGGCAAAGTGTACTCTATAAACGTGACTCATTTTCCTTTGTCACTGAAACGTGGTGTCTGGATTATAAGCACTTAGAAGACACTTTACCTATATAATATTTGCCATTGAGGTGGCCAGCATGACATCTATTCATCCACCATCCAGATCCATCTTGCTCAGCACAGTTGCCTTCATAGTTATCATTGTCATTATCATGGGTACTGAACCGCATGCCATTGTGGTAGGTAAAGGATTTATCACTCGAGTCATCTCCAAAATTATATCCATCAAAGGCATCCCCAGCTTCACCACCAATGAAGTAGGCGTAAGTCAGTCGATACTTGTCTTCTTCATTTCCCACTCTGAATACAGCATAGTCAGCAGTGCTGTGAACAAAGGGCAAAGCTGAGGGTGAGCATGCTGCGTTCCCAGCACGTGCACAAATGAAAAATTCATCAGTGTTACAACTGCAGAAAAGGCATTTATTGCATCCTAGCATTTCAAAAGGAATTGTTTTCATGTGACTGTGGAGCTCAGTTCAGTGACACACATGCAATCGACTCTTGTGCTCCAGTATCAGACGTTTTCTGACTACTAGTCTTTAGCAATGTATGAAGTATCTACATTATAAATACACACATACACATTCATATATATATATACAGATATATGTAATCTCCCAGGTTCATAGATAGAAATAAATATATAAAAATAGAAATAAAAAATAGACGAATAGGACAGAATAGTTCAGTTCGAAGGGACCTATAACGATCGTGTAGTCAATAAGATACGTAAGACAAAGAAACCTGAAGAGAAGAAACAGATTCCTTCTGCCTAATAAATGAGTGCTGACAGCATATGGCCTTCTGACAGGCACGTGTGCCTGGCAACAAGTCACACACAGTGACTGCTGTCACAGCTGTAAGTTCAGGAACCAAAGCAGTTCCATGCACACATTACCCGGTCTAAGGGTTCATAATATTTTAGGAGCAAACTTTTATCAGTACAAACTGATGCAGCAGTGGAAGCAGTAGGTTTTCAGCTGTCATTTTCAGAAGCATCATGAGAAAATACCTTTTTTTGCCACTCCAGTCCTCCAGCTCTATTCGTAAGGTGTATGGCAGAGTGGACTGTGTAGTTATTAAATGTATCTTTTCATTTCCCAGCCAGAACTCAGTGGTGTCATCTGGAGACAGATGTCCAAATCCTTCCTTGTACTGAACCCAATTTCTACTGAAGTCTTCGCTCCCATCTAGTCTCTGGGGGAAAAAAACCAAAAACATCAAAAACAAAAATAAAAACCTCAGTCGAAGAGATATGTATCATACGTAGGTAAATAAAAACAGTGCCGATACAGTAAGTTTGTTTATAGCAATAGTACATAAGTGGCATACCCTCTGTAGCACTGTCCAGCCGTTGCCATATGAGTCAATCTCGCAGTAGACCAGGAATGACTGCTTGGCTCTTTGAGGCTTGATAAAGTACAGACCACTTTTCCTTGCACCTTTATTTGCAATGTCTTGACAATCTGAAGTAAAAATATTCAAAAGATCATTTCCAATCTAGCTACAATTCTATCGTCACATTTATTTTATATTGTAACTTTCTTAGTGCAAGAAATGAAATTAATCTAAATACCATTGTTGCAAAATTAGCTATTTAGTCCACGTACTTCAATATCATTGCCATAAAAAATCCTACCAAGGGTCACAGGACTTGTGTAAGATGAAGATGAATTTAGTCTCATGTAGAGTTTAAGCAGTGTAAAACATAGTCATTGCATTGATTTCTGCAGCAACAAAAAAAAGACACTTCTGGACCTAACAGAAAAATTAAATTTTTTCCCACATGGCTTAGTAGAAATGTGATAATGAGTTATCTTGTGTTTCTCCCAGGTCCATGGCAGCTCTACTCATATCCCTCATGTTTAGCACACATTTTGGGATAACCGTATTTGAGCCAAAAAGGCCAAGCAAAAGCTGTGTTTCACCTGAATCCTTGCCTGCAGAGCATCTGACTTGTACTGACCGGTTTTGTAATTTGCAATTTTATATATCTTTACAGAAGTCTATGACCCATAAGATTACAATACATCATTGCTGTGATGCCAAGGGGCAGCACTTGTAGCTGAATTAACCCTCCACCGTACAAGAAGCATTTTGCACACCTCTTCCAGTTGTCTCCTGAATTTCAGCCCTGTCTTTGCATGGCTCCTGACAGAGTAACTCAAGCTGGGCAATCTTCTCTTTCAGCTCTGTGATCCTGTTGCCGTTCATTATATGTGTATCTGTCAACTGTCTGGACAGGGAGACATAAAACTGGTTTGTTGTATCCGCTGTTTCTGAACGTGTAATACACATTTATTTCCCGGCACACATGGCTCATGTATCTAACGTGCTGTTAGATGCACCCCTGAAAAACGGGGTGTCTCTATTAGCACTGATATTTAAAGTTAAGGCAGGCAAAATAGGAAAGCTCGTGGTTAACCTCATGTAAAACTTAATCATATGCAAAACTGGACTCTAATCAGCAAAACTCTAACCAGTAATTACTGTATGAATATAATTCTATGGAAAGTTTTACTTTGCTCTCCTGAAGTAAATGATAAACTACTCCTCTTCAATTATGGATGTATTTGTAAAACATAAGTGCTGCAAATAAACTGCTGTAAGTGTCAGAATGTCTAAATAATCTTTCACATAATGTCAGAGAAGTGGAGATCTTTCTATATTCGGCTCAAAAAACGTATCCTTAAGATTTAGAGACATTAATGATGTTTTCAATTTTATTTTCAATGTCAATTTATAGAAGACTGTCACTGAGTCTATAGTTACTTACGATATATAACTACGTAACTGAGCTAATTTTCATGGATATATGCAGCAAAATTGGCCAGAGTGAAAGATTGCACAAACATTCCACATACTCTGCTTTGCAGCAAAAACTCATGACCTCCAAAGGTCACGAAAAAAATTTTAGGGATAGCTGGCACAGCAGGAGAAACATAAATAAAAACATTGCCAGGCTTCATGACATTCTTATCTTGCACTTCTTGCACAATTTACAGTTTACCCAGGTGAGCAGAGAATTCAGTATCAGATCCTCGTGATCCTTCTGTGTCTTGCTAGGCAGCTACTAATGGCAGTGTGGGCAGAACTGTCCACATGAGCATAAAAAACCTTTCTGAGAGAGCCTTTTTGGCACTTGATAAAGGAACAGAAAGAAAACAATTTATATTTTCCCTAACAAAAGAAGTGGAAGATACCTACTGGATAGTAGTTTCATGAGACAATATAGTGTTTTCGTATCTGATAATTTCTTCAATTATTTTCCTGGACTTTTGAGTAAAATCATCAATTGAATCTGTAAAACAGGCAAAGGTACAAAATAATTGCGGTTAGGCAAATTGAAAAAAGAAAACTACATAAATAATATTTTTCAGTTGTGTAGTTGTTTTTTATATGCTCACTTGGTAAAGTCTGCTTGTCTGAAGGATAGAGGCCTTGGATGTTTTGAATCAGATGTTCTGTTGTTACTGAGGCGTTAGAAATTCGCTGCAAAATTCTCTCCATTTCCTGCAGGTCATTATCCACAGTGGGATGGTATTTATTAAGGAAATCTGCAATGCCACAAGTCGTTGGGCAGAAGCTACCCTAAGGAGTAAAGAGAAATAGTTGGCAATGTTTCCGGGACAAAGACAGCAGAGCAGAGTATTTGGGCAGAGGAACTTTCAGACACTGCTGACACAAATGATAACGGATGAAAACGGGCAGGCATTTGCAGCAGACTTCTTCAGAGACAGTTTACTTTCACATTATGTGCACACGTAGCAAGAAAACAGTGCATGCTATTATTGTAGCATCTGCTGGATATGTGCTTTCATCCACAGTGCAGCCACCCATACACTTTTACCAAGCATATACTGCTTTCAATAAATAACACGTTTAAGCAAAGCACACTTAATAGGTACTGAAAACAATGATGAAGTTCAAGTGGTAATGGTAGATAATAATCAGCATAGGAAAGCTTTAGTCACCGTCTTAAGAAAAAGGAAAAATTTTCAGGTACTTACAAATCTGTCATCCAATATGCAGCAGTTTTCTCTGGTAGCAATGTACTGAAGAGAAGAAAGAGGGCCATTTTTAGTGGATTTTCTCCAACACCGCTTTCTGCGCTAACACATTCCCTAAACACTCCTCACTTACCGCCACGCTGGTGGAGAAGAGCAGGGAGAGGAGAGACCCCAGGGGAGCCCAGCTGCACAACCTCAGCCCCATCACGTCTGTCCCGCTGGGCGCTGCCGACTGCCCGGTGCAGCTCTGCAGGCAGCAGCCGACAATGTTCAACCTCGCCCCGTGGGGCAGCAGTTTAAGGCAGCAGGCTGGAGCTGGGGGCGGGCACTGGGCGGTGGTGGGAAGGGGTGGGGTAGGGATTTGAGGTGGATTCTCGGAATTCGCACATATACTCCTCCCATTTTCAGAACCTGTTTCCCACTTGGTCGCCTGGTCTCTGCTCCAGCCAGGTCTCGGGGGAGGCAGGAAGGTGAGACAAGGCATGGACATGCTACACCTAGTCACAAGCATAATGAAACTCACACATCGCTTGGTGATGGGGCCTGGCAGAAGTTTCACGCTGATAGCACAGGGAAAAGCCACAGTAGCAATCTGAATTACGTGTACTAACTATCAACAGCCTAACAATAAATGATATTTTGCCATTACTTAGGCCTTTCCTGCCACAGATTTCTATGTGTTTTGCAAAGAGATTCAACATCATTTTCCCTATTGTATGGATGACAAAACTGAGGCAGAGAAAGGTAGGAAGCCATTGGGCAGTGGCATATCTGGAAAAGAAGTCTGTGGTACTTCTCATGGGCAATGGAAGTATGAATGTTCCCCATCCTTCAACACACTGAATCCGTTCCAAAGACTTTGGTCAATGCTTCCTTGCTGGGGAACTAATGTTGTTGGTATCTGCCTTATTCAGTATTACCAACAAGAGTGCTGACAAGCCCCATCTTCTGCTATGGGCTTTGTTCCAGGCAAATTATTTCAGTATGTCCTTTTGCATGCTGTCTGTATTGGTAGCATTAACACCTTTCCACTCATGACGTAGACCTGGTTCCTAAACTATGGCTTCTGCAGAGAAAGCCTGATTTTGTGCCTGTACAGCATGGTGTGTGATAAGACAGTGTTGAATGAGGGTTTTGACTCACTTACATGTTTGATCAAATGATGAGAACAATGGTGAGACTGGGGCTCACTGATAGATCTGTTGTTCCTGGGGTCAGCTTTGTGATTTCAGGTAAATGACTTCATCTCTGTACAGCAGGATCAATGTTTCAACTTGGCTTAATAGGTACTTAAAACATGGAAATAAAAGCCTTCTATAGGAACCAGATTATTAGAGAATTAGATATAATTATGCCCTGAAATATGGAGAGTTCCTGACCTGTATATCCTCTTTTCATCTGGTCAAGTCAGCTCAAACAGTAGGTTCCCATCATGTTCAGAGATCCCCCCACATATTGTCAGAAGGAAATGTGAGCATTTAAGATGCTAAAATTCAAACCGATGGGACACTTATGTGAGGCTGAAGCATTGTTCCTGCGAGAGTCAGCTTTCCAGTAACTGTACTGATGACCAGTGAGTTAGCTGCCAGACTGCCAAAAGTCTTTTCCAAAGGATGACCGATGCTAAAGGTTTGCATTTCCAAATTTGGTATCAATTACCTTCAAGAGCCAGGGGCAGAATGTGCTCTTGTTGACCGTACTGATACAAATAGGACATGGTTCCACCTGTTCCAGGGTTACTTCTGTTTCCTAAAGAGTGAAAATAAAGTGAATAGAACCGGGTAGAATTCTGTCTGCTGCTGTGTTTTTTATTGTTGCTTCCCTGGTGCTGTTAACATGGACTGAGGAAACTACCACTGAACCTCCTTGTCACTGCTGCTCATACCCTGAGCTTGCTTTGCTGCTCCTTTGCTGTTCCTGACACAAGGGTCCACAGGGTCCTAGAGACACCATTCCAGAGGCTGTGCACCAGCAGGATTCCTCGGATACAACAAGATAGCATGAGCAGGTTGCTGGTATGTACTTTGTAAAGTAACTGGCCCAGCTTTAACACAGATGTACGCTGCAGGGTGCACCTGGGCACGTACTGTTCATGACACAATAGGTGAACCACGGAGCACAGTTCAGGTATCCCTCATCCTCCAGCAGGATAAAGAACACATCTTTCCCTTTTGGCACTAGAAGTAGTACATACAGGCTTGAAACTCTGTCAGAAGACTATTTGGTTGCAGAAAATGAAAAAAACTTGTAATGTGCTCCTAGGCAAGAATTTCAGAAGTGAGAGAAGATGACAACAGTCAACTTTGGCAATAAAAGCCTAGTTACTCTTGAGTTAAAAACACCAAGATTTTATATTTAAACCATGAGAATGGCTGTAATGACATAATAAGAACGTGTAAATAGAGTTTCAATGTTCAAGATAAATGGCTAATTGGTGGGAAAAACAAAAGGGTCATTATCCCTACAAATGGGTAAGGAATAGGAAACCTGAATTTTCAGTCAGGTGTTTATGCTACACAAAATTATCACTGTATATATTTACATTCACGAAGGAGTCAATTTTCAACATTGCCTTAATGATTACCAAATATTTGCACCCTGCAATTGTAAGTGTTACTTAGCTGTATTTGTGGTTACAACTGTGGTGCTTCTTAGCAGAAGGTGTAAATATTTAAACCTCAGGAAATTTTTTGTTTGCTTTACTGATTACATGGTCATGATTTAGCCTTGAATAATTAATCATTTCATATATTTGTTTATTTTTTCTTTTCTTCTCTGATTTCACATTTCATTACTTAGAAANAATGTGCTCCTAGGCAAGAATTTCAGAAGTGAGAGATGACAACAGTCAACTTTGGCAATAAAAGCCTAGTTAATCTTGAGTTAAAAACACCAAGATTTTATATTTAAACCATGAGAATGGCTGTAATGACATAATAAGAACGTGTAAATAGAGTTTCAATGTTCAAGATAAATGGCTAATTGGTGGGAAAAACAAAAGGGTCATTATCCCTACAAATGGGTAAGGAATAGGAAACCTGAATTTTCAGTCAGGTGTTTATGCTACACAAAATTATCACTGTATATATTTACATTCACGAAGGAGTCAATTTTCAACATTGCCTTAATGATTACCAAATATTTGCACCCTGCAATTGTAAGTGTTACTTAGCTGTATTTGTGGTTACAACTGTGGTGCTTCTTAGCAGAAGGTGTAAATATTTAAACCTCAGGAAATTTTTTGTTTGCTTTACTGATTATATGGTCATGATTTAGCCTTGAATAATTAATCATTTCATATATTTGTTTCTTTTTTCTTTTCTTCTCTGATTTCACATTTCATTACTTAGAAATATCTTATTCCTACTTTTAATTAAGTTGAAAGCAACACGTATCCTTAGTGGAATGACTACGTGGTATTTTTCCTCCCTTACAAACCATTTTGTCTCGGTGAGTCCTGGTTGCAAAACAGCTGATCCACGCACCAAACAAGTGTGCTAGAGACCTAATTGTACCCCTGAGTCTGGCCTAATTTAGCCGTGCTGATTTTCGGGCCAGCATTTTCTTTCCAGTAAGTCTGTTTGCTGGTTTGTTAACAGATGAGGAACAATTTGTGTTGCACAGGTGGAAGGAAGAGTTCTCAAACCCAGTGTACTCTTTTCCTGCAAATTATTTTTGAGGAGAGAGTAAAGGTGAATCATTATTTGTTTAAAAGAGCTTTCTTCAACTCAATATTGATTAGTATTTTTTGCCAGCCACTGGGACACTATCCAACACCTTCCCATTATTCATAGAAAACCTTTCCTCAGGAAAACAAACCAGAAGAATCATTTTTGTGTCTGTAAATTAGTTCCTGAATATCAGAATATCCTTATGGCTGTCTTGGAAAAACATCTGTTTTTTAAGCACATACTTACTTGCCTTAAGAATCTAACTTGAAAAATCAGTCTACAACATTTTAGAAATGTTTTAGTGACAAGTTTTAAGATTTCCAGTGGGCTATTTATTCCTGTTTAACTGAAAGTGTTCAGTGGACTTGACTTGAACTTGCATTTTTTTTACATGCTCCAGAAGGTAATTTTCTTATTTAAAAATAAATACTGGAAAATACCAAATGATAAATGCTGAAAAAAATCCCTACTGTGCTTTGCTATCCATCACCAATATGTATAACCCTGCTCGTATTACTAAACAGATTAGTGGGCAAAACCCCTTTTGCTAGGTCAACCAGTGAGTGAGTGATAATTAGGATGAGAAATAGAGACAACTAAAAAGCCGCCTTGTAGCGAAGTTATGCTGATGGTGCTCTAGAAAGCCAAGTGCACCAAAGTGAAAATGAAAAGAGTTTTGTAACTCATCTTTCTCTTTCAATTTTAAAAACGTGGGCGAAAGGTAAATTACAACATTTTTTTTTCCAATTGCATAGTCCACTCTGTGCCGCACACTTCTTCCTCACCCTTCCTGAAGTGAAATGAGTCAACAAAAACCAGTTGCTCTGCAAGGGAAAGCCTTTAATTTATTTACAGTTGTGACACCAGTACAGGTACTTGCTGTGCTTCAGCTCAAATACTGGCTGGAAAGAGTTGTTTCTTTGAAAACTGAGTGAAGAACAGTAAGAAAAGTATGTACCTCATGTCAGCCAGAACCATTCATTTTGGAAAGAAATTATGGGATATCTTGCTGCCTCCACACTGTGAATACATACTTTAGAGAATATTCTTTAATAATTATAGGATAATGTATTTTCTTAACTCAAAACATGGAAGTTACATTGATTCATGACTGTTCATGTCAGCACTTATAACAACCTAGAAGACCCTTTGATTTCTGTAAAGAATAACCAAGGGTTATTGCTTTAATACATAGTTCTTATTTTGACCTAAACTACTATTACAAACAAATTTTTGAAAATATTTAACAGTTAAAAGGCCAAAAAATCAAGGAACTTCGTCATCATAGTACTTCTGAAGACACCTTGTATCCATAAACGAGATATTTAATGGTTTGAATGAACCAGTCTCTTTTGAAAAATCTTATAGTGTTTCTGTGTGTTTAGTTCTGCTTACTCAATTTCATACATTAAAGAATTCATTTAAACTTCTTTCAAATCTTAAGGTATTAAGAGTGAATTTATATCTTAAAAAAGGAATGTGATATAAATAAATGAAATTAATATAATTCAGAAGATAACTCATTTTGTTTTGTCATGGCTGAGGTTTTTCTGAGGTCTAGAACATAGGATGTTATACCTCAAAATTCTAAAAGTCTACTAAAACACTACAAAGCCACAAACCACGTTCAGTGAAACATCATTACTGAGCTTTGAGTTGTTTGTGCCTTATATTGGGGTACTTGATGCAACACAGCAAATTCTCTGCCTTTACTGATTTACAGAGGCCATTTTCAACTGTTGATTCACTTAGAAAAGGTTAGTATTCAGATGTCTGCAGAAGAGAGATTGCAGTGTATACTTTACCTTGAGGGCAAGAACAGTGAACTCTATTTGTTAAACAAAGAGATCCACTAATTTGTGGGAATGAGATAAGTAATACATTCAAATATTTGCTGAGTATTTTGTAATTAGTTAAGAGGACAGAGCCTCAATAAACCGAACAGAGCCTACTTCAATAATCGAACTTATAGGCTGATATTATTGGTTTGGACAGGAACTTAGTGACAATAACATTAAAGGAAATAGAGCAAAAATGTAATGTATTTCTAAATAAACTCCTGGCCTGTGAAATACTTTGCTTGTACTTTTTTAAGCAATCAGAGGAAGCCTGACTGTCAGAAAAATCCTAGAAATATAATGGAAAGTGTATTTGCTTTGGAAAAATGTACTCTGTGTTGTCCTCCCTGACTTCCAGGATTGGGCTTGAATGTCATTAATTCAGGACGATGGAAGTAGAAGAATGAACTCCACAGTTCTTTTACACATTATCTGTGCTCCGTGCTGGTGCACAAATCTGTTTACAGCGAGAGAAGCACAGGCATAAGTTTGAAACATTAATAGCACTAGCCTATTAAATGTAAATGCAAGTGTTTAGGGTCACTGAAGGAAGGTGAAGCTCAGATTTATCTACATGTAAACCATGAGCAGGAAAAAAAAAGTCTATTTTTTTTT
>VYZQ01009108.1:10697-28528 GCA_013400655.1 Mystacornis crossleyi
GGCACGGCCCGCCCGGGGCCGAGGGGCGGCGGCGCGGCGGGGCCTGCGAGCGGCCCGAGGCGCGTCCCGCTGCTCCGGGCCCCGCTCAGGAGCGTCTCTTCCACAGGTGGGAGTCACGGCGCAGAAGACGATGAGGCTGCTGCCCGCCTCCGGGAAGAAGGCCACGCAGAAGGTACCGCCTGGTGCCGCGGGCTCCCGCGCAAGGCTTCGCTGCCTCTCCTGTGCTATCGTCATCCTATCGTTAATCATCTCCAGATTCAGGAATCTCTAAGGAGATTCCTTAGATACAGGACGTCATAGGAAAACCTATGCAACCCTATTTTGGGGGTTTTGAAAACCTTTTTTGGGGGAGAAAAACAGAAAAAAAAATCTGAATTTGTGATTGGAAATCTTTCAGAACCAGGAAGGAATTTTTGTAGTTTACGGCATTACTGAAACCGCAAGGGAGTTCTTCCATATTCCTCTGTTTTGGTGAGACTAGAGGAAATGGCCTGAAGCTGAAACGGGAGAATCAGTTTAGATATTGGAAAAAAATTTCACTGTTAGGATGGTCAGGTATTGGAATAGGNCCGTGCAGGGGTGGTATTTTTGCCTTCGCTGTTAAATAAAGCATTCCACCTGAACGGATGCGTGCCGGTGGTTCGGCACCGAGCCCGGGATACCCCTCAGGGACGTTCCCGGCGGAGCCGCCGCTGCCGCCCCGGGGCGCTCCTGGCTCTACCCGCCCCTCGCCCCGCCCCCCCGGCGCGTTCCGACCAATCGCAGCGCCCGCCTGCTCTCGGCCCCGCCNATTTCACTGTTAGGATGGTCAGGTATTGGAATAGGCTGCCCAGGGAGGTGGTGGAGTCATCATCCCTGGAGGTGTTAGAGGCATCTGGATCTGGTGGTGGGTGATATGGTTTGGGGGTTACAGTAATAATGACAACTTCATGGTTGGACTTGATGATCTTAAAGGTCTCTTCCAACCTTGATTATTCTATGGAATATTTCTTTTTAAGTTTTTCTTAATAAAATTAAGGAAACCTAGTTAGGGAAACGTAATAAAAATAACAATGCATTTTTTTTCCTTCAATAATAAAGTCTCAGTATGAATACAACTCTTTCCAAATACTCTTTCACGTCATGGTTGCCAGTGTTCACAAGTAGAAGCAAGAAAACAATTGTAAATGCCTTTACTTGAACTGCTGTTCAATGTCCTATCTGTAGCACTTTATACAGATTTCTGAAGTATACTCCCATATGTAATCAAGTAGTCTAGAATTTTGAGTCCTTAAATGTATAAAAATATAATTAATTTTATTATAGAGGGACTATTTACAATATCATGTAGTGACAGGACAAGGGAGAATGGCATCAAACTGACAGAGAGTAGGTTTAGATCAGATATTAGGAAGAACTTGTTCCCTGTGAGGGTGGTGAGGCCCTGTCACAGGGTGCCCAGAGAACCTGTGGATGCCCCATCCCTGGCAGTGTTCAAGGCCAGGTTGGATGGGGCTCTGAGCAACCTGGGATAGTGGAAGGTGTCACTGCCCATGGCAGGGGATTGGAACTGAGTGATCTTTAAGGTCCCTTCCAACCCAAACCATTCTGTGATTCTATGAATACAGGAAAAGCATTACTTAAAAACACAGTTGTGTAATAAAAAATAACAATGTATTATACTTTTGAAGGTGGTTGTTGGAGATCAGGATGGGGTCGTTACGTGTTTTGGCATAAAAAAGGGGGAAGCTGTGGTAAGTGGAAATGTTCCATTTAAAATTTTATTTTTAAAGTGTTCTTCCCAGTGAACTTTGAAAGTCCCTTTTTTATTGACATGGCAAATAAGATACCTGTGGAAGGTGTCTAGGTAGAGCTGTGGACTGATACCTAACAGTGGTGGGGACATACTGATCTCATGCTTGGTCCTGCACATGGTCCTCCACAGTTACAGAGTCAGACACTAATGTGCATCGTCACAAAAAAAGTAATTTGCACACATCTTGCACTTTAGTTAACTTGGTCTTAAGCCTGTACACATACACAGTTACTGTAACAGGGCAAAAGCCTGCAGAGATTCATTAAATCACCTTAGGAATTTGGACAAACTGATTGCTTGTTGTGCCCAGCTCAATAAAAAATTACTATTTTCTTTTATGGGTTCTCTTTTCCCCTCCAGGAAGTCCATGGTTAGCTCAAAAGGATCCTGTACAAATAAATTTGTGTGGACTTCTGGAATAAGAGTGTAACGTGAGAGAGAGGGAGTGTGTGTGTTGTTGTTTAAAATAAAAAACAAACCACAAACAAAACAGCTGACAGCAGTGCTGAATTTTTCCCATGGATGAAGTAATCTAAGCTTAATTTATTGTATTTTAAAGCTGTTTATATTTATTTACTTATAAAATGCTTGATTTCTCTGTGATTCTGAAGATAAATATACAGATTATTTTTGTTTGTGTACAACCTATCGCATCTTAGTTTTGCCAGAAATTGTAAAGCAAATTTCTTATCCTTTACATTAAAAAATTACCATAAATATGATATTGTGATGATGAAAATTGCTTTTCTGTTGACAGCCAGTGTTCAAGACGCTGCCAGGACAAAAAATCTCCAGACTGGAGCTGGGAGGAGCTCTTAATACACCACAGGAGAAAATTTTTGTGGCTATAGGATCAGAAGTCAGAGGCTTCACAAAAAGAGGGAAGCAGTTTCTTTCCTTTGAAACTAACCTTACTGAAAGCATCAAAGCTATGTATGTATGATATTTAGCAATTTTTTGAAAGCTGTAGCAGATTGTTAATTTGTGATTTTATGAAATGATTTTAAGCATATTGTGTAGGTGACACTAAGTGCCAGTCTAGCTTCAGCTTGTGCTGCAACCTGTAGCAGCAATTTGGAACATCGTGGAGAAATTTTGGAAGTGTAGGGGGAATTGGGAGGGGTCTGAAGGCACTCCCAAGCAGTGCAAAATCCAAGTGAGCAGAGCTGGGGTTATTGCCACAGTGTGTCCTGCCCATAAAGCTCCTGGAGCAAAATCTTGTTTGGATTGTGCTGTGAGATGCTGCCATAGACAAATCAGCTTGAGAAGAATTAATATCATAAAAAATACAGTAATGAAATTTCTATAAAGATATTCTTAGGAATTTACCTGAAGGCAAAGTAGAAATGTGACAGCTATAGAAACCACATGGGTTTAGTATTTATAAGGAACTTTTAAAGCTGGCACAGCTTGCAGGGCCCCAGAATACCTTGGAGCTGCAAGCATAGTAAGGCATAAATGCATGAAAGACTGTTGCTGCATCAAAATGCTACAGGAAGTGTTTTCTTTTCCTCAGGTACATTTCAGGAGCAGATCTCTTCCTCTGTGCAAGCTACATCTATAACCATTACTGTGACTGCAAGGACCAGCACTACTTCCTCTCAGGAGATAAAATCAATGATGTTCTCTGCCTCCCTGTAGACAAAGTGAAGTGCATCACACCGGTGCTTGCGTGTCAGGACAGAGTCCTCAGGGTGTTACAGGTTAAAATGCTTCCTCCTTTGTGTTTCACGTACTGATGTTATGGAATCGGACTAATTTTTAAGGGAATCAGCATATCAGCATGGCCTAAACATCGTAAGGATGAGTGTATTGTGCCTTACTTGGCTGCTGGTACATTCCCTTTCTTCTGTTTTTTTAAAGGAAAATCATTATCATAAACTTGCAAAAAATGAGGATTAATAAAACCACTATGAACAAGCTTTGGAATTCAGAGGTGGGAGTAGATGACAAATTGGTTCCTTCTAACTAAAAGTGCTCGCATACACATTTAATTTCCTTAAGTCTTTATCACTTTGGGATTTCTTGCTCTCATAAGTTACTCTTGCAACAAGTCTGAGTGATGCTAAGTGGTTTAACAAATTAAATGGCCAGACGAGTTCCTGGATTGTTTTTAATGATAACAACACGTTTCAAGAGTCCTATGTTTTATTTCTACAAACGTCACCCTGTTTTTGGCTTAGAAATGGTTCTCCCATAAGAGTTTGAATAAGTAAATCTTAACTGTTAGTACGATCCATAATGATTTTGTCATTGCAGGGCTTTGGTTTGGTTTGTGGCTCGTGTTTTGGGGTTGTTCTTTTGTGTTGTTTTGGTTGTGGGTTTTTTTAACAAATTCATTCAAGATTGTTCTGTTTGTCTTCAGGGATCTGATTTGCTGTATGAAGTAGAAGTTCCTGGACCACCTACTGTTCTTGCTCTGAGCAATGGAAATGGGGGTAATATGATTCTGTATACACACATAACTAAATAATATTATTTTACTATATTTCTAAGGTTTATAGCTTGTCTTTGTTAATTATTTTGTCTTGATTTTTAAGCTGATGTGATCAATTCAGCAGGAAACTATGTGAAGTAGTATTTTTACATTGCGTTAAATACAGGCACATAGACATGACTGTTTTGGACAGTTTGAAATTATATTCACATTTAATTCAAGGCCCCTTACAACAGCAGTGGGATATGGGGGGGCGGGTCTCACTGTGTAAATACAAACTGGACCTTTGGGGGCCTTGGCCAGGTTTGGGGTTTGTGTTTCTCTTACACACGGATTTCCATAACTGGAATACGTGGATGGCTGAGCATATTGAGTAGAGCTGACATAAACTAAGACTGGAAGGTTCAAACTTAAAATAGTTTGCTCATCCTTCTTGCTAATCTGCTCTAACCTCCTAGAAATCGCTTTAGGGTGTTAATCTGGTGCTTAATTTAGTTTCAGTTAGATTGTGTGACAAACATCCAGAGCTGGTTTGGAAAAGCAGTTCTTAATTGCTGAAATTTTGGCACAACATTCACTACTGGGTGTGTGTTCTGAAATGATTTCTCTGTTTTTCCTCTGCAAAGGCCATTGAATAGCCCAACTTGGCTGAAATATAAAGTATTTGGATTTTGAGTGGTATTTAGGCAGAACTTCAGTGCAGGGGTGCAGCCATACACAGAATAGTGATAGCTATGAGGAAATGATCAGGATGGGTGAAGTTTTCATGGATTTCTTTTTGGGTTTGAAGCCTGACAGTTCTGTTGCATATCACTAATCTAGTGTTCTCTTTTCCCATGGGCTGTAGAGTGTACCTACACAACATTTTAAAATTAGTGTATGTGATTTTATCATGATTCTATGTTCAGTCTCTGTGTTTAGGTGATTCTGGGGAAGAAATTGTGTATGGAACTTCTGATGGGAAGCTGGGTCTCACCCAGATTACTGGTACCAAGGCAATACCGAAGTGGGAAATTGGAAATGAAAAGAAGAGAGGAGGTATATGTCTCAATCTCTCCCTCTTTAGTTTTCCAGCATACCTGAGGATTTGTTACAAGTAGGATAATCAGGAAATCTTGCTCATAGCTAACTTGTGAGGCATATTGTGATTTTGTCAGTACATGATATTAATATGACTAAGGTCTCTTTCACTTTTCTGATTTTCTGACAAATACTTTTAGTCAGTTTGTCTTGCTTTGGGTTTTGTGTTCATATTACTGCCAGTATTTTAGCAAGCTTTTGCTTTTACGCTATTTTTAAAGTGGCGTCTGTAAAACAGTGTTGATTCAAATATGATTGATTGAGATGTTTATCATTTTTCTAAGTGTGTGCATATTTGGCAAATTTACCTGCCAGATTTATCAGATGTTCAGTGGTTTTAAGGTCTCTAAACATAACGAGGGGTTTTGTCTGAAGGTGGAATATGTCTCCACAGTAAAGTCTAACTGATAAAAACTTACCCAGTTCTACCCTTGGTGTGCTGCTTCTGCAGCATCTGTGAGCCCGTACTGCTTTGTAAAGGAGAAGATCAGGAATGGAAGGTATAAATATATTTTTATTTCATTATAAGAGTTATCACCACATTATTTTCCTTAAATGCTTCCTCGTATGTCTGTAGTCTTTCTGTGAAATATGGAGCCATAAAAGTTAACCTTGAACCTGAAGCACAGGGGAGAGACTTCAGCCTTCTCGAGGACTCATCCAAAAATCTCATTATTAACGCCTTAAAAGCTGACCAGGAGTCTCCTTCCGTGTAACTGAGTGTGGCCTGTGTGTGATTGTGGCATAAACTAATAAAGATGAGGCAAATGGCTTTGTTTTCTTCTTCGTTAGGTATTCTGTGTGTTGATAGTTTTGACATTCTGGGAGATGGAGTTAAGGAATTACTTGTCGGACGAGATGATGGAATGATAGAGATCTATAACTTTGAGAGTGCTGATGATCCTGTCCTTCGACATGATTATGTAAGTCCACATCCTTCATACTCTGCTGGAAAAAGACATTATTAAAAAAAAAAAAAAAGAGCATTTCAAAACTTGCATGATCATTACTGCTAAAATATGTGGTTTGTTTTTTATTTAAGAGGTTTGTAACATTGACAATATGAGCTTGAAATCAGTATGGTAACCACGTAAGAACCAGAAAGTAAAGTAGTCCTGATTTGAGCAAAAATCGAAATAATGTAGAAAGTTTGTGTTAAAAATTTGGCTCAGTTGACGGCTGGGTATAACCTAATACAGAGCTGCTCTCTCGGTGAAAAAACTGAGAGTGTTGCGTATGGTGTGTGATTTACAGATTAATACATGGAAGCTGTCAGGGCTTCACTGAGCATAATTACTTTGGTTATCAATTGTTTAAAACAGTAATTGGATCCAGAGTGATCATTTCATTTCAGTCAGATTGCAAATTCCTGCTGGAAAAACATTGTCTATCAGTGTTTTGCTTTCATCTTCTTAATGTGTTTGTTATGTGGAGTAGAATCTTGTATAAACTTCTAAAATGAGTGCAGTGATATTTCCCTCTGCTTGAATGTGTTTATTTGAAGGCTTTATCAGAGAGCATTGCATCAATCCAGGGTGGCTGTGTGGGAAAAGATGGCTATGATGAAATTCTAGCAGCAACATACTCAGGTAAGCTTCACGTCGCTGACACAATAAATGCCACGTGTGGTGAGGTGATGATCTGCATCATTTTGTGTTGTTAGTGCAGCTCACATCTCTTAAAATTTTGTGTTCTGATCGGAACCAGAACAATGTTTTGTGGTAAAGATTTCTTCTGATTTAATATTTACACTTTTAAAAAATGTTTCCTACGCTTAAACTGTGAGGATTTTATGTTTGAAGATCTTCGTCATGTGTAACACAGTGACTGGCTATACTTTGGTGTAAACTGCTGCCTTGCTGTGATGAAATACTGAGTGTGTTATGTCTGAAGGAATTATTTATGATTTTTTAATATATATTAAAAACGTTGATAGACAAGCATATTTTTCTTTTGTTTTCCTGTCTTTTACATAATCTTGTTCCTTTTCAGCTTCACAGTACTTTAAATGGGGTTGATTTTGCTTTCAGTAAAAAATAAAGCTCCCCCATGTGTGGCATCGCAGCAGCTCCTCTAAGACTTGAGCTATTGGCCTGACTGTAACAGAGGCCATGATAAACATGCTGCATATGTCAGCTGCTGAGAGCTAAAATATTGCTAATTCTCTCTCTTTAGTTACCTTCAGTTCTAAAATTTAATCTGCTGAAACTTCCTGTAATGAAAATCATGTCATTTGGCAAGATACACACCTCAGTTCCTGAGAAATAATGGTGTTCCAAGTACCTCTTTTAAACATTTTTGGGTGATCAAAAGACTCTTACACCTGACCTCATACGAGTTGTTTGGGTATGATTGGCCGCAGTACTGTTGCAGCCTAAGTCCTTTGTGGCTTCTTTTAGTGGGAGTGTTTGTAAAGATCCACGGATCATAGAAGAAAGGGAAAAAGTGAAAGCCCGCGTTCCCCTGTGGGCTTTCAAAGGTGAATTCCGGTAGGATGTGCACTAGACTGATTTTGGCAGGTAATGAGAGCTATAAACACCCATTCATGTCTGCGTATCATGCCTGAGGTATCAGAATGTAATCATTTAGTATTTACTTTTATAAATAAATGTAATTCAGTAAACAAAAGTATAACTTTTTTCAAGCAGCAGCATTCAGTCTCTAAGCCCACTGAGCAGCGTACAGTTTGCTATAAACACGTTGCACAGCTTTTGTTTTGTTTTCAGCTATTGTACTGCCAATAAGTCAAGGTTTTGTCAGAAAAAGAGGCGAGAAAAAAATCAAAGTTCTCAGTTAAAAACTGTCACAGAGGGATTTATTGCTCCAAGTACTTAATGAAAAAGAATAAGTAATGTTTTCTGATTTAAGAATGAAACCCATTAAAAATGATGCTCAGAGTCTAGGATTAATTCTACAAAAAAGGATTAAATTAGGCTCAATTCTCTCTACCCAGTGTGTGGAAAAAACATCCCTCCACACACACAATAGCTGAGTGTAGAATTTTCTTTTTAGCTTATAAGGAATATAAACTTCATATATTGGTTTAGGCTGGCTGACAGGACTGACTACAGAACCTGTCCATAGAGAAGGTGGATCAGGTGAAGAACTAAAATTAAGTCAAGAAATGCAGAGCAAGATTTCATCCTTAAGGTAATTGCACTAGAAAGAAATTTAAATGGAAGAATTGAAATGTTAAAAGCTGAAATGTCATCTCTCCTTCTTATCTCACTGGATTTTCTTTGTCATTAATATATCTAGAAGTAGAATCAAACCTTTTCAAAGTAGAAATTAATAGCAGCCTCCTTTCACGGTCTTTTCCCATCTTGCCTTCACATGATGATGTCTTAATGCTTTCTGCCTCAGTATCAGCAAGATAAGATTCTTCTGTGCTGCTCTATAGCTTCGAAATGATGGCAGGAAAGAAGTCACTACCATATTTTTCAAAATGCTTTGTAGTCTTGAAGGAAAAAAGATTGTCCTTTTCTGTGTCTCAGGAAACCTCTTCAGGCAAGGAGCACGTAAAATCTACGTGTCCGTGTGATAGAGTTTATATTTTATCTTTGCTAAGTACGTGGACGGGGAGTCATCAGTCACTTCTGGCTGGAAAACTGAGGACAGGAGATAAACGTGCTTGCCTTGCAAGCTTAATCTACTTACTTTCTAGGGTAGCTTTTATAGTTGCCTTTTTAAAAGACATTATGGGTGGTTTCCCTTTTCTAGGAATGAATTGGAACAATTGCAGATAAAAGTACTTCAGGAACGGGAGAAATACCAGCAGTCCTCTCAGTCCAGCACAGCAGTTTCCTCAGTACCCGCATTCAGTGTGAATGACAAGTTCACACTGAACAAGGACGATGCCAGCTACAGCCTCATCTTGGAGGTGCAGACAGCCATAGATAATGTCCTGGTGCAGGTCAGTGGGGCTTTGTTCTTGTTGGCTTTCTCGATGCATAAATAAACCTCAGAGACTTTCTAGTTCAAAAAGCCAGGTTATAGTATCTTAAGTACCCCGTTTTTTCAAAGTCTGAACTGTTGCAAGTGGGAACTGAACTGTTGAATGTTGCAATATTGAACTAACTGCTGTAAATGCTCGTTGGGGAACAAATACAACAAATTTTATTGAGCAGGGCAACGTTACACGACCGAAATAAACCACAGTGTCTGCTGTAACAGAAGATTTCTTTGTAACTTTATGTTTGCTTTTGCATGTCCATATTTAAAAACCAATTAAATAAGGTGCACATTCTCACTTGCCAGTTAAGTACCCTCTGTAGTGGAAAATTAATTTCAGAATGTTACGGGCCACCTGTGCACTTTCAGTGTGGAACAGCATCTGATTTGTGTGCAGTTGGGGAGAAATAGTCCTGCCCATCACAGCAACCTTAATTAAATTGTACCTGCTGAAATTACTGTCATCTTTGGTAGTCAGAAAGTGTAGCTGTACTGAATTTCCTTCTTTGGGGAAATGCATGAGGGGAAAAATGTGACAAGGAAGAATTTATGAGGCGAATTTGCTACAACAAATGGGGAAGAACTACTGTAGGATTTTATTTTTCACTTCTTAATAAAAATCCTGTTTTTATTACGGTTGTTAGAGAGCAATGCTAAGCTGCAGCTAATTTGCCACTTTATAATATCTGATGTTTCCATAGCTAAATGGGGAATAATGAAATTGTTTAATCTACCTTTCATGTCTGAAAGATAGTTACAGCTTTTACACTGAAGTTGTCTTAAGCCAGCCCCCCAGGAGTTCAGAACTCTGTAAGGGAATAAGAGAAAGATCATCATGTTACTCCAGGATTAAGTAGTAAGCTGCATGTCTGTTAGGCTTTTGCCTCCCAGATGAAGCAATCTTCTTGCCTCTCCCTTATTAAAAAGATTGATGACACTTAGAGGATAAATGCACTTGGAGCTACCCAGAAACTTTTTTTTTTTAAGCTCTTTATTTTTCCTTCCTCCTGTGTGCTGCAGAGTGATGCGCCACTAGACTTGCTGGATGTGGATAAAAATTCTGCCGTTGTCAGTTTTAGCAGCTGTGATTCTGAGGTGAGCGAAACGGAGATGATGTTTGCAGAGATTGCGTGGTGCAAACACTTAGTACTGTGTAGTAAAATTGGAACTTGGATTTATGTATTGCTGCTTTTAAGTACATTCAGTTAAACTGCTCATCTGATGATTGTGGAGAGAACAGCTTCATTAGGGATACTGCAGAATTAGGAGTTGAAGGCAGGTCCTGATGTAAGGCAAACCTAAATATGTGCAAAAATATCTGCACTCGTCCTTTGTTTTTCATTCCTGAGGAGGATCGTGAGAGACGCATTCAGTAATGCTCTCTTCTCTGGATTTCATAGAATCACGTACATTTACTTCCAAGTAATTTAGGTGAGGAGTGTTACGCTTCTTACCTAGTTAATTTCTGAAAAACATCCTTAGAATGTGAAAATTCTGCTGTGTGGGGAGTCAAATGTTTGTGTGCTCTTCTAAATATATATCTATAGAATTACTATTGACGCTGACAGGGGGAAAATCCAGAAACTACCTCAGGATTTATGAAAACCTTCTGGAAAACATTTTTCCTTCTGAAAGTCCTTTCTTTTAGTTTTAAGAACTGAATGTGCACATCATTGTTCTGCCCTGGAGCTCCCAGAAATCAGCTTTTTATTTTAGGTTTCTTGCCATTTTTGATGATTACTTTAGCGCTTTTTCTGGTGTATTTTCTTACTGATCCTGCTTTAGTTTTTGAATGTTGAACTAATTTTGCAGATGAGTGGGGCAGGCTGACAGGCATTTTTCAGATGAAAAGTAGGTATCTGTGTAATCTCTGTAGAGATATTGAAGAGTATAAGAGGCTTTGGTTGTATTCTCCGTATAGAGAGATTTCATTTTTTTTCAACTCTACCATAATTAAAACTTAATTGGAACATTCAGGGGAACCAAGGATTTCTTTTTTGTATTTAACTCTTGTAAATAGCTGTACGTGCATAGCAAAAACTTTACTGTAACATGTCTACAGTTAAAACAGACCAGTAGAAATTTTGTGGATCCGCAGGCCTATTTTGTATTATTTTTGTTTCGTTTTTTTTCCTGTTTACAGCCAAATAGCAACTTTCTTCTTGCAACTTACAGATGCCAAGCAAATACAACAAGACTTGAACTTAAGGTAAAATGCTCAAAAATATCTTCCACAATAAATTAATGGTTATTCCTGCTTTGAAATGGAGAGTTCTCTACCTGAGTCAGTCCAGTTTCTACTGCTTTTTTTTTCCTGAGAACCTTCTAATCTGGGGCTTGTGTTCCTTTTTATTTGTCTTAGGGTTTCTAAAGGCTTCTAAAAATATGTCAGAGGAGAACTTGGGGTCTTTTTGAGTATCCCTGAGATGAAAGCAGTGGGGACATCACAGATCCTGGGAAAATACTGGATTCTGAAGGCAATGTGTGGAACTTAAAGCAGAGGGAGGTGTGGGAGAGAAAGCTCTGGCACTGTTTATCCTCTGAAGTGTTTGAAGGAAGTTACATTGGGAGCTAACAAGGGAATATAGACTCGATTTGTATTTTGGAGAGGAAGCAAATCCTCTCATTCCATGCTTATTACATTAAAGGCATGTGAGTGTTTTTGGAGTTTATTTTTAAGGATCCACCGAATTCACACATTTTATGGCAACCAACAGGGGAAGGAAGTAATGAAGGAAATCGTGATTAGAAAAATCCTCAACGTGCACACAGGCATGAGGTTTTCTCTTTTTTACTGCAGCCTTCTAATCTGATACGTGTTTATGTAAAGCTCTCCTTTTCAAGGCTTTTTATTTTAACTGATCAGAAAACGAGTTAGTGGGCATTATTTTATTAATATTTGATCTAAACAGCAGCACTTCACTGCTCAGTGCTGCATCTAGTTTTAAAACTCATCTGCTTTATTTGTAGTGGCACTATCAAGTAAATATAGTACTCTAAATATTCTTGAAATACTACAGGCTTTCTTTAACATACTTTGCGTATTCACTAAATTTCCAAACAGGGGTAAAATAATCTCTTCCCTTTTCTTCTTTTCTGTGGGTCCTTCTTTCCTCTCTGCAGGTTCGCTCGATTGAAGGACAGTACGGGACACTTCAGGCATATGTAACTCCCAGAATTCAACCAAAAACCTGTCAAGTTCATCAATATCAAATTAAGCCACTCTCACTTCACCAGAGAACTCATTCGATTGACGAGGACAGGTATTTGCAAAGAAAAATCAATGCCTTTTTTGGCTTGGAAGAAATGACACAAGCCAGCAGAAACATTTGCTCTGTAAATTTAAGTGTGGAATTTCTAACCCCTAACCTACACTTTTGAGCCTGTAGTTCCATTTCATGGGTTTCTTAATAGAAATTACAGATTAAATAGGTTCTTTGCCATTCTTTATTCTCGTTTTGGGGTTATTTTTCATTTCACTGCCCTGGGTTATAGTTCAGCCCCATGTGTAGAGCTGAGGGTGTGGTAGAAAGGAAGCTTTCCTGTGGAGGTAACTGGGTCTTTTCAGTTTCAGCCTCATTCTCTGCTCCACCCTTTTCCTCTAATTTTTTTCTCACAGCTAACTTGGCACCAAAACTGAGCCAAATTTTTTTTTAACCTTTATCTCTCTGTGCTAGGAATTTAGCATTTTACACAATTTCTCGTGGATTTTTGCCTGCCCTCAGCCAACATCTCATATTGCCTCTAAGGATCTGCTTGTTCAAACCACAACTGAAAGACTGAAGGGATGATACCAACACCTTCAGTGTGCAGATGAGCACCACTGTGCCTTGTTCTTGATAAAAACGCTACGCCTGGGGTTTACAGCACTGGAGGCTCTTGAGGATCTGTCTTAGTCATATTTGCTGTTGTCCTAAATTTCGGGTTTACATCTTGCAGCGGGACATCAGAAACTTCCAACTTGTTTTTTTTCATTCCAGATCTGACATGCCTAGTGGGAGGTAAAACTCGAATGTGCATGTAGCTTTGCATCTTGAAGTACAGAAAAATAGCTGNGGGTTTACAGCACTGGAGGCTCTTGAGGATCTGTCTTAGTCATATTTGCTGTTGTCCTAAATTTCAGGTTTAACAACTTGCAGCGGGACATCAGAAACTTCCAACTTGTTTTTTTCATTCCAGATCTGACATGCCTAGTGGGAGGTAAAACTCGAATGTGCATGTAGCTTTGCATCTTGAAGTACAGAAAAATAGCTGTAATCTGCAATAGGTATCTGTACTTAGGGGGAGACCTGACATTCTACAGGGTGCTGATTAAAAGGAAACCACCATGTGGAACTAAATTTTTTTACATGGACAGTGTCCCGCCTTCTTAACTGTCTTTTTTCTTCTTTTAATTTCACAACGTCACAGGCCCATGAATACACTGATGCTCAAAGGCCAGTTCAGTTTTGCTGAAATTCACTCCTGGGTTGTGTTTTGCTTGCCTGAGGTGCCTGAAAAGACTCCTGCTGGAGAGTGCATCACCTTTTATTTTCAGAACACCTTCCTGGGAACACAGCTTGAAACTACCTACAGGTAAAATACAGTTTCTAAACCTAATGCATGCATGTGTGTTTAAGTTTGTTCATTTAAAATTTTTCTTCCTTTATAGAAAAGGTGAGGGTTATTTTAAATCTGACAACATCTCTACAATATCCATCCTCAAAGATGTGCTTTCCAAAGAGGCTACTAAAAGGAAGATTAATCTCAAGATATCTTATGGTAAAGATTTCTTCTCTATTTTGTTGTCCTTCAGTTCATTTATATTCCCATAAATGGAATACGTAGTACTCATTTGCTTGTTGGGGTTCTTTTTTTACTCCCTGCTAGATGTAAATGAAGAATCTGTGAGGCACACATTAAAGCTTATCCACCCTAAGTTAGAGTATCAGCAGCTGCTGGCCAAGAAGGTTCACTTAATAGATGCTTTGAGAGTAAGTATCTGAACTCTTGGGGTTTGATTCTTATGGGGGATTGTGCTGTCAGATACCAAACCATGGCTCAAGTCAGGTGTGTGTCATGCGGGGATCTGTTCCCTTTCTGTTCCCTTAAATTAAATTAAAGCATGCATTTTAGGTGTCCAGGAGATGGATTTCTTCAAGCAAAATTCTCTTTTTTGCCATATAACAAGTGAATAACATGTAAGAGCACTGGCTCATGTTGATGATACTTAAGTTAGACAGCAGAAGGGCAGCCAGCTTTATCAGCTGATGTTCTCTTCTAGCCTGCTGCTATTTTTCAGCTCCTTCTGTCTCTCTCTCCACTAACATTTATAGTTTTTTTAGATCATCCAGGCCAGATGCAACTTCTTTGCTTTGGAACTTCATACCACTGTCTCATAATTCCTGAATCATCTGCTTTTCAATCTTTTGCTTAACACCCTCCTCAGCAGTCTTTGGGAGGTACCAGTTAGGCAGCTTGTCTCCGTTCTTGGACTTCTTTTCCAACAACCAGGATTTTGCTATTCAAAACCCACCATCATCAAGTTGGTAGTTTTTATTTAATGGGAGGGGAGGTGAAAATGGACAAACGATTCTCTCTTGTCCTTCTGGGGGCATCAAATATTTGTCAGAATTCTTTAGACGGTAGAAAAGCTGGCTGCCAGTGAGAACAGTGGGAATCTTTAGTATCACTAAAAGGGTTTTACTTGGGCTTGGTTTGGCAAGCCAGGGATGTAAACAATAATAGAGAATTTATTCTTAATGCATATTGTCTTTGTGCAATAATAATGGTGTTGTACATCTTGCTTGTTTTGGGCTTTTTTCAGACAGCAAATCTTCGATAAATTATTTTGTCACTCAGTTTTTGGATGATAACTTGCTGATAGGCAGTAAAATAATCTAATGATTGATGAAAGCTGTTATCGCAGCAGACTCACAGTGCACAACCTAATTACCTCTTGTCTAGAACAGAAATGTCTTTCTCTGGAGGATAAAAAGATCTCTACTATCGACCATACCAAATTGGTCTGCTGGCATTTTAGAAGAGGCCTTCAGAACTTCTTGCTGTCACAAACTGAGTGATACTTTCAGAATTTACTTTTACCTTCAGACTTCAGCGTGCGCTACACTTTTTTAGGAATTTGCCTTCATTTTTAGCATAAGTATGGTCAAGGCTTGAGTCTGTATGGTGTGATCCTGTTCTGGCTCAGAGCTGGAAGCTGCAATACACAGGATTTTGAGAATCCAGTCTATGAAGTGACAAGTGACATCTGGCGTTTCATTAGAAGACTAGACAATGAGGCACTCTGAAAATAACACTTGTTAGTTTAGAAGGGGATTGTCTTCCCTTTGAAGTACTTCCTTTGACATATCTAAGCTTAATTTCTTCTTACTTAGCTGCTCTTACAATACTTCCCTGCTGTTAGTTCTTACCATTTTAAACTGTCTTTGAGGAATTACAAGTTCATGAAGGGAACGTGGACTTCCTGCTCCCAAAATACCGCAGCATTTTGGAAGAGGCAGATCAGCTGCTGGAGGAATACAAGAGACAACCTGCACATCTCGAGAGACTTTATGGTTTGTTGATAATTCAGCTTTATTTAAATGGGGCTTAATGTCCAGAGACATGGCTGAAATAGACAGCTGCTTATATTGAGATGATTCTTGTCTTTATGGACATGGTTAAAGATAGTGTTCAAATTCAGGATGGCATTCAGGATGGCATATAAAAGTTAAATGGTTTGGATTTGTTTACAATTAAACCATTGTTTAAAACATGAAGTTAAAAAAGCCTTCTAACAACTGGAATTGTTGGTACATAATCATGAGCTAGAAGCAGATACCTCCTACTGAAAACAAGGCAAATTATAATTTCTGGAATTTTATCTTCGCAGGTATGATCACAGATCTCTTCATAGATAAATTTAAATTTAAAGGCACCAATGTGAAAACCAAAGTTCCTCTCCTTCTGGAAATTCTGGATGGCTGTGATCAAGATGGATTGATCGCTTTTTTTGATGCTGCCTGACAAGGAAAAAGCAGAGTAATTTTTCTGGCTTTAACCAAGGCATATCAGTATCAAGTCCAAAACACTTCTTAAGAAAAACACTTAGTGTTTCGTTGTACTGTCAGCTCTTAGGCTTTATTCTTATTATCATATTGGGTACAGTCGTAAACTTCATATAAACTGTTATGTATGTTAACTGTGTGCAGAGGTTTTATGTACAGTGTTAATATAATAGCTCAAGAACAATCAAATGTAAATACCAAATATCCTTTTGGCAAAAATGTTTTCACTGCTGTTTAAGACTGCATGGAGTAGCCTGTCCCCCAGCTGCAAGAATGGATGAAGAAACTGGATTCCAGAGACTTGGATGGATTGGGGAGAAATCTGTGTGTTTAAGCTGCACCTAATTTAGTTTTGCCTGTTGTGTTGAGAATGTGGTATGAGAATGTCACCAGACTTGATGTAGCTGGTGTATGAAGATCGGGGGGGAGAACTCTAAAATTTAAACTGAAGACAGCTGCATTTAAACTCTTGTTTAGGAATGGATGGCATTAAACTTCCTCCATGCTTCCCCAGCGTCCCTGTGCTTCATTTCAAAACTCCACCTACCTTCTCACTCGGTTTTATTTAAAATTAGAAGAGATGAAGCAGCTCCTGGAGAGGGAGATCTGTTCACAAGTGAATAAGACCAACTCCACTGAAGAGGCGTAAAACCATCAAGGGTGGAAGAGACCTTTGAGAGCATCAAGCTCAACCATCAGCTTGTCATTATCACCATAACCCCTAGCCACGTCCCCCAGCACCAGATCCAGATACCTCTTACACACCGTCAGGGATGGTGACTCCACCACCTCCCTGGGCAGCCTATTCCACCCTAACAGTGACATTTTTTTTCCTAGTTGTCTAATCTGAGGGTAGTGAGGCCCCGGCACAAGTAGCCCAGAGAAGCTGTGGATGCCCTATCCCTAGAAGTGTTAAAGGCCGGCTTGGATGGGGCTCTGAGCAACGTGGGATAGTGGAAGGTATCCCTGCCCATGGTAGGAGGGCTGGGACGAGATTAGCTTTGTGGTCTGTGATTCTTTGATAATCTAAATCTCTCCTGTCTCCTCTTGTGACCATTTTCTCTCGTCCCCTCACTGCGAGCACCTCCTTTTAGAGAGCTGTAGAAAACGATGAGGTCTCCCCCGCGAGCCTGCTTTTCTCCCGACTAAACCCCCCTTCTCCCTCGGCCGCTCCTCCCGGGAGCCTGGCTGGGCAAGCTCCAGCACGCTTCCCACACACGTTTCCCGGCGGGAAGGCCCGAGGCACTCCTCTCCCTCCCTTGGGCGGGCGCGGGGCCTGGCGGCCCAGGCAGCCGCCTTCCCTCCCCGTGGGCTCCCCGCCCTCCGTGTCCGCCCGTGTCTGTCCGTCCCTCCGTCCGCCCGGCCGTGCCCGCCCGCCCCATCCGGCGCGGCCGTGACGCCGCGCGTGCCCATTGGGCGGTTCAAGAGTCGCGGGCTACTTGAACGGCGCGGGCGGCTCCAGGCGCGCCCGTCCCCGGCCCCGCCGCTCCGGCCCCGCGGTCGCCCCGCCGTCCCCTCC
>VYZQ01009112.1:0-12708 GCA_013400655.1 Mystacornis crossleyi
CCTGTGTGCTGCTCTCTCCAAGGCACGAGCTGGGGGGCACTGGGGTCTGCACCCGGGACCTCGGGGGTCGGGCTGGGCCAGACCGAGCCGCTCCGCACATGCCGCTGCCGCTGTTACTATGGTAATGGCCGTTTTTAGCCTGCCGAGCTTTGGCCACGCCTTCCCGCCGTTTGGCCATTCCGGCTCCGGGGCCGCCGCGCTGGTCCCGCCGCACCGCCGTCCCTCCGGCCGCTGCGCCGCGCCTTCGCTGGGTCGCTCCGCGCCTTTGCCAGGTCGCTCTGCACCGCGTTGGTGCCGGCGCCGGCCGGTTCCATTTTTCCACGCCGCGCTCTGTCTCGCGCCGGTGGCGGCGCACCGCGCCCCGTTCCGTTGGCTCCGNCTGAAGATTTTTCAAAGTCTTCGCTGTTTCTCTTGGGCTGTCTTCAGGGATCCAGGGATCGTTGAATTGCATGCATTCTCCACCATTATGTTGCAGTGGGGTGGCTGCAACCTTCCCTGGGAGACAGCCTTGGCCCGTGGAAGAATCAAGGAGACGATATTTGATAGATGTTTTCAGATTTTATTCCCCCTTGCCGCACATGGCCGGAGCACGGCAGGGACTCCGACAGCGACTGCTCCCTAGAACAGCTCTAGAACAACTCACCCCAGAGTCCCGTGAACACCCCCTTAAGTACAGGATTCCCGCAGGCTACATTCAAAGTGATCAATAGGGGACAGGATTTTGGGTACACGTGACCAAGGGAACAGGGAGAGAGAAACCCCGTGCCCCAAGCATTCACTCATGCCCACCTCCCCCACAGGGAAGCACCTCTTCACCTTACTGTTTTTGCAGTCTGCACAGCTTCTTGCTCTGGTGGCAAGCCCTTCTTTTGAGTAATTTGTGCAGCAACTGATATTCAGAGTCTGCTGTATCTTGACAGCATGTTCAGTGGGGTGGCTGAGCCACAAAGAAGAAGACGCCTCTTTGCTCTGCCTGAAGTTGCTCTGTGTCTGGAGGGAAAAGTTCATACTCTCACTGAGGGTCTCCACAGTGTGGGCTGGCACAGGAGATGGTGATGAGAGGATACAGGGCAAGGCCAGGTGAAGAGAGGTGACAGGGGGCAGACTGAAACACTGACTTTCTATATGGACTTGGAGAGCACTGAAAGTCCATGGCAAGTCAGGAGGTCAGTAAATGTTTTTCATCTCAATATGAGCCTAAATGAGATGAATGCCTTGCCAGGGCAGTGAACAAGGCAAGGAAGTATTCCTGGATGAATCATTTAGCTGCAGTCTGTCTGCATTTCCTCTGAGTTTTCTAAAAATTTTGCTCTATCCTAGTTTGTGCTCAAATGAAAAACAACCTTAAACATTCAAAAACACTTTGCTGTACAGGTGGAACTGCTCCAAAATTCTCATCAAACCATTTTCGTTCTACTTGTATAAGTTATATATTAGTTGCTTCTGTCATCTTGCTGGTGTCACAGTGCTCTCAAAAAATGCAATCATGGTCTTTGCTTAACATGTATTTATTATCTGTAGTCTATTTCCTGAAATAGACTATTTTGTGAAACACTTTGAAGGGACTCATTACTGGAATGGGGATATCATTAGTGAACATACCAGCTGAACATAACTGAATAGGATGATCTCATTTTATTTATAGCTTCACAGATGATAGAAATGAACACCACAGGCCACAGGTTAACACCAAATTATTTTCTATTACATTCAGTAACTCGCAGTGAATTAAAGTAGGGATCTATAGACCAGAGAAAAACCCCAATCCACCACCCTTCTATCACATTAAGCCTTCTTCTTGTATTATAGCTTTTAAAAAGCTTAGTCTCTCTCTGGAAAACTAACAAAAGGTGGAAGGAGGGCAAGAACCCAAAACTTTAATCACACTCCAAATCCCTTTGACCATAGGTGCTTGGTAGGTCTATTGCAGTGCATACAGCACAGCATTTCTAATTTTTTTCATCTTTCTTCTGAGATGTCATTCCAGTTAGCTGTATTGCTTACAGTGCTTTCTTTCTTGCTTATGTGAACCATCTGTGATGCTTGGGTCTGCTTGCACTCTTTTCCTCCTATTTTTTGCTGGTGGGCCACAGTGATGGGCCACAGTGATTCCAGGAAGACATCACAGAGGATCTTGGATGACCAAAAAGGAGTGCTAAATGTGACCGAAACTTTGCAATTGCAGAGGCTTCCTAGGCAAGACATGCTTGTGTAGGCATACCCAGCAAGGTCTGCCTCCTGCTATGAAAGGAAGGTCCAAAATACTGCTTTTTTTTACTTTTTAGTTTGGAAATACTTACTGAATCTAAGCCCAAATCTGGGAATTGGTTTCCTCTCCATACATAAATTGATACTACTACCAGAAATACAAGTACATTACATGGGATGCAAACATTTAGTCAGGGAAGTGATTTCAGCTGAACAACTTGACACAATTTATTTATGAGTTCTTATCAGAGCTTATAATTAGATATTTATCTTCCACTAAATTATTAAGAAAAATATCAAAATCCTGGGCCAAATTCTTTTTCCAAGAAATCTGTGTGCCCTATTCAGTGTCCTCACACATCTGACACCATTTTAAAGTCTGCCAGAAAGAATTTTTAATCCAGTTGAGTGCTTTCTGCTCTATTAGTAGTTCATACATAAAGGAATTATAAAACATTAGACGGATGAACTATTGTGCTAAGCAACTGAAGATAAAGAAGCTATTATATAAAGTGTCTGCAAGAATCCAGATCTACAATCATCAATACACTGTCAACCTGTTGGATAAATTTTTTTGACAGAACTACAGGGCTATTTTTACAGTGAAATTATTTTTAACAGATTTGTTTGCTTCTTGGCCTTTTCTTTTGCATTCTTCCATCATACTGTCCTACCTCTCAAGGTTCCCAGTCTTGGGACTAGGAGCAATTCCTTGGCACAAGGAGCAGTTCTATATTTTGAAGAGGGGCTTCCCCGTGGGGGAGGTGGGCATGAGTGAATGCTTGGGGCACGGGGTTTCTCTCTCCCTGTTCCCTTGGTCATGTGTACCCAAAATCCTGTCCCCTATTGGTCACTTCCAATGTAGCCCGCGGGAGTTCTGTACTTAGGGCGGTGTCCACGGGACTCTCGGGGAATTGTTCTAGAGCTGTTCTAGGGGGCAGTCGCTGTCGGAGTCCCTGCCGGGCTCCGGCCATGTGCGGCAAGGGGGAATAAAATCTGGAAACATCTATCAAATATCGTCTCCTTGATTCTTCCACAGGCCAAGGCTGTCTCCCAGGGAAGGTTGCAACCACCCCACTGCAACAATATTTAACTTCCTTTTATATTCTTCAGGAGTAGTACTGTTCTGATTACCTCAAATTAAATCAGCTAATTTTTTTTTAAAGGAAAAGGATATGAGATTGATTCATCTGTCCACAATACCATTCTTCCCTCCTAGACAGAAAGCTATCCATTCTTTACAATTATATTCTCCAAGAGTGTTCCAAATACAAAGCAGAAATGTATGCATTTTCTAGACTGCCATTTGCAGTTTCTCTGTCTGAATCTCAAAAATCTGTTATCAAAGCAATGCTATCATTGACATACTCATGCTGCTGCAGGCATATGATGCATGTATAGTACAGTAGTTGACCCAACAGTTTTGTGTCGTGGGGTCCTCCCATTCTGTTGAGAAATTCAAAGGTAAATCATCAAAATGTTACAAGATTATAGGAAAATCTTCAGCTCTTGGACATTACCTCTGAAAGTTGTGGGCGTAATATCCCATGGCACCCTCAGGAGATCTGTACCCTGTGCAGCCAGTGCTTAAGGTCAAGGGCACATTTGTGCCCTGTAGTGTCAGAGGTGCTAGGTACTGAATACAAATGTATTTTCTACCCGTGGCAGGCAGTGTTCAGTGAGTTACACTGATATTTCCACCAGTTAAGCTATAGAAGTCAAACCTTCGCACAATTTATTGACAAGGATTTCTGTCATGATTTAAAAATAGAACTTATTAAGTCCTATGTTGTTTCCTTATTTGCAGTTGCCATTGATTTGCACGTAATTTTCCACATGTAACCTGTGCTTACGTTTTAAGTGTATATTCATTGAAATTTCGTTTCCATACTTTATTTAAAAGCACATTCACCGTGAAAAATAATTTATCACCACATCTGCCTTAAATGAGTGTTAACTTCTCTTTAAAGAGTAATGGGTTTTGATATTGATTAAAGTACCTTTCAAGAGAATTCTAGTTTTTCTTAGGACTGTTGTGGTTTAACCCTAGCCAGCAATGAAGTGGGATGGGAAGAGAGATTTGGAAGAGTAAAAGTGAGACAAGACATGGGTTGAGATACAGACATTCTAATGGGGAGAGCAAAAGCTGTGCACACAAGCAAAGCAAAACAAGGAATGAATTCACCCCTTCCCATGGCTGGGCAGGTGTTCAGCCATGCCCAAGAGAGCAGGGCTGCATCACAGCAGTGACTTGGGAAGACAAACACCATCATTCTGTTTGTCTTGGGAAGACAAATCCCTTCTTTCCTCTCCTCCAGCTTTATGCAGAGCATGAAGTGATGTGGCCTGGAATATCCCTATGGTCGGTTGGGGTCAGCTGTCCTGGCTGTGTCCCCTCCCCACTCCTTGTGCACCCCCAGCCTGCTCAGAGGTGGGGTGAAAAGCAGAAAAGGCCTTGGCTCAGTGCAAGCCCTGCCAGCAAGAACAAAAACATCCCTTTGTTATCAACATTGTTTGCACCGCAAATCCAAAACACAGGCCCATGCCAGCTACTGTGAGGAAAATAAACTCTATGCCAGCCTAAACTAGCACAGTACTTTTCATTATGTACCTTCATTTTTTAAAAAGTGTTTCAAACAATTAAAATAATAGTTGCTTTAAGCTTAGTTGTCTTTTTAGAAGATTCAAACTTGGGTTTTGCATGCTGGAACTGCATTTTTTATGTAAAGAATATATAAAATGAAATTATGATCATTCACTCTACAGGCAACCACTAATTTTTGGCTTCAGCTCTGCATTTCTTCATACATCTGACAGGTGTTACCACATGCAAAATGAGAGACTTTGATGTTTTAAAGGAAAAAGCCTTTATATTTAGAAACTCTCAGATAGCTTTGTTACTGTATGCATAAGAATACTTAGGAAGAACCAGATGTTTAAATGGTCAGCTTCAAACTATATGAAAGATCATATACTTGTGTCTGGGATTGAATCCTGAACTCACTGAACTGAACAAAAAATTTGTTGGTAATTAACTTGAAAACATATTTCTTCTCTGTGAATTTGTTGCCTGAAATCTAATAAATTCATCTTGAACAAATGCTGCTTATCATTTTAGAGAGACAACAATTTGCACTTGTAAACTTACACATAAATACAGATTCTATACTTAGTTAAAATTCAATGAGAGCAGCTCCTTCAGATATGATGAGCTCAAGGTTAAAGCCACATTGCATTGTATGAGACATTTGGATGAGGCATTTGTTGTTGAAAAAATGTGAGAGAACATAAAAAGTACAAGTTCCAGTTTATAATAATATTGAGATTTATTCCCAGGTGATAACCATACTGGGGATTATAATACAAATCTGAGTGAGCTTGCGTATGGAGTAAGACCGTCTGTAACTGACAATGGGTAAAAAAAAGGTATCAGTGGAAGAGTTTAGGCAATTTGAATTGCAGGATCAAGATACATTTCTGATCTGAGTCAATTCCTTGTACGGTAATTTATTGTAATGGCTTTTACATTAGAGGAATACCACCTATAGCATTATGTAACCCATAGTAACCTCAAGTTTTCAAAAATAAAGCAATAGGACTATTAATCTGTGGGGACAAAGAACTTTCTCCTTTTTTCCTCCTCCCAGAAAGGGAAGGATAGAATTTCATATGAATACAAAAGGAACTTTTGCTGTTCATACAGTCATTACCCTTCTAAAAGAGCACGAGCCCAATATTTGTATTCAAGCAACTGTGATACCATTTTCCACTTCACTTAATAGAAGATTTTAATAAGAAAAGGTGCAGCAAGTATTGCTTCATAACCAGCATAATACAGTTTCAAAATAACTGTCCCCCAAGAGTGCAGAAATTCATGAGTATCAAATGGCTAAAACTATATGAGAGTGACTTACTAAAATTAAACAGGGAAGATGTAACTTAAATATTGTGCCATGTCATTTCTCTCAGAGGTCACATGTATGCTGGCGTCCTGAAGTGGAAGTGCAGCTCCACAACAGCAGACGGCAGCGGGGCTCAGCAAGAGCAACAGGTGCTGCTGCTGCACCACAATGAAACCCTGCCCCAAAATGCACAACAGCAAAGGAATCACAATACCCTCCACATGCATTGTGTGTGAGGGTAGTATGTGTATTTTACAAAGATTGCAAGGTGTTTGCTAACAAATTCTCTTAATGGCTAAAGTATTGTGCAGTTAATATGACAGGTGTACTCCAGCTGCCCTTACTGACTTGAGCAAAGCAACTGACATAGTAACTGTACTTGACTCAGTTATAACAGATGTGAGCAATCCCTCTGCTTTAACTTGTTAGTACTTTAAGAAATATTTTAAAAACATCCATGTTATGCACAAATACATTACACAGACTCACCTCCTTTGTTAAGGAGTTCGTCTCTCCATCATTCAGTTGACAGTAGATACTACTTGTTTATTTTTTAAATCCTAGATCTTTGTTTTCAGTTAGAGATTGAACCTAAAAAGTAGCCTAAAAATGAATCTCTCTTGTAAGAGGAGTTACACTCTTGAAGGACAAACACAGCATCACGTGGAAATGCATGCAAGAGAAGCTGCAGGGAGGCATGAAAATATTAAGTGGAATTTTAAGTAGAAAGGTGTGATATTGTTACAAAAAACCAGGCAGGGCCAGAAGTCAATAACAGAGATGAAAATCAAGTATTCCTAATTCCAATATTAGGAACAAAGAAAAATCTGCAGAAGATAGGCATTCAAAATTTACAGCTATTTTGAAGTTAGGTAATAAGAAGTTAGAATTAAGCTTTGTTGTATAAAATTTCAAAATAATATTAATAAAATATTTGCAAAACTGGCAAAAGATATTTCTTGGACTAATAGCCTAAAAGTGCAAAAACAAAAGGATATATTTACAAGATGATTTTAAGACTTAGGTTTTTTTTCCAGTGGAACTGATAATGTAGAATTCAGTGTTTTAGTTATCCCATTCATTTTATGTAGAGGATTAAGAACCAGTAGAATAGGATTCACAGAGATCAGTGTGCTCTGAATATACTCATCACATTGGGCCTCAGATGAGCAGCAGCAGAAGAGCATCTGGTACCTAAATCCTACTGGAATATGTGTGGTGGAGTACCAAGAAGCTTAGTGTTGTTTAAATTAAGGTTCTGTTCATGTCTAAAAGTCAGAAGTTACATCTGGGAGGACACAGCTGGTGAAAGCTCAATACAATGAGACTAAGCATGAACTGAGTAGCTGTCTCCCAAACATTGTGTTGGAACTTGGCCCCAGAAGCACCAGTCCCTTCTACCTCAGGATAAAGTAGATAGAAATGGGGAATTATTCTAAATAAATAATTTTGAAGTTGTTCTTGCATGCAGCTGTCTCAGGCAGAAAGGAGGGAAACTCCTTCTAGCTTATCTTCCTCATTTTTTAAACTCAAAATGAAAAATTATTCATCAACAACAGCTAAGCAAAAACTAGTTCCCATTCTCTACTTTAGTCTTTGTTTAGACTCTAGTTTTTGTCTAGAGCTGCTTTGACAAGTGTTCATAACTTTTCTTTCTTTTCTTAAATTTAAATAGGATAAAAAAATAAGTAGAGAATTATCAGGGGTGTGAGGTAGTGGAATGTACTAGGATTTGAATTATTTAAATTATATAAAGTCACAAGTGTAGAAAATAAATTTAAAATATTTTAATCCCAGAGTATTGAATCAAAAATCACACTCCTGAAATTCGTCCTACAAAGCCTTTTCTCTGGCATAGTTTATATTGATTTTTCAGTAGAGAAAAAATGTAAATTACAGGGAAAAATAATAATCATATCAAGGTAGCTAGTATTTAACTTTTATCTAACACATAGAACAAGACGAGAAAAGTAAGACTATGTGTACATTGAACATTTTGTATTTTTGCTGTTGTCTTTTCTCGTTGGAGAAGTTAATTATTGTTCCATTAACATCATCCTCTAAATCATTACTAAATACGTGGATTATGCTTGGTTTTGTATCATGTCCTTTTATCAGTATGTCGCGGGGTGTGTCCACACCCGGAGCTGTCCCTCCAGTGACCTAGCTCCCTGTCACCCGCTGACACCAGGACGGGTATGGCTTAGTCTGAGGACAGACTCCGCTGATCCCGTGGGTTTCTTTCCCTCGCTCCTTTGGATCCGCTCCTGTGCTAAGCACACCAGCAGGCATACGACAACGGCGAGAAGGAAGAGNTCAGTACAATAATTTCTGTGCATTTGCCTAAAATGAAGAAAATGTACTCCCTTTTTCTATACTGCTAATGAGGCTGTGTTTTCTTTCTGTTCCCATGAATTCCCTATACTGTATAGTTGAATGAGTTTTGTTCAGATATGCTTCTCTTTCTGCATGTCAGAAAAGACATATAAACTTAGCTTTGTGTTCTCTGCTTGACATATGTCTGCTATGTCAAGCTTTTTTCCTTGGATATTTTCAGTTAGAAAGAGATAAAATAGTTTCAAAAGTCTAGCAAATCTAGATAAGTCTTTCAGGAGTCCCTTTACTCTGTCAGCAGTTCTTTTGGGTTTGGGCTTTAGATACCTGTGGTTCAGATAATTTCATCTTCTCCAAGCCTCAACTATTTTTGACAAGAATGCCAATACCATCACCTTTATAAGTAAACACAAACCATTGTTATTCCTACTGAAAAACTATTTCAGAATACTTTTAGTAATCAGAAACAGCCCTCTAGTTTAAAACCTAGATAAACCTTTGAGCATCTTATAACAATTGGTTGTTCTGTCAGTAATATCTACAGGACTTTTCCCTAATATGTCATTCACAGCAAGCATCTCTTTCATGTTGCTAGGCCAAAAAAAGTGATACTCTTCCAGACACCTATGCTAATATGGATCCTTTGTTCCCTTGCTTATTCTAATAACCTCCCCCTACTTCTCAGTTTTCTGTCTTAAATCCACTGTATTGACTCTTATGAACATATGAATTAATTTTATGCATTTCAGACTTGATTCTAATATTGATCTAAGTGTGCTGTTTTGGGGAAAAAAAAGCTAATATATACTAGTGGCAGTAAGAGGGAAATGGCAGAATCAAATCTCATAAGAAAAATAAATGATAGTTTATTAGGGAGAATTATGATTTGAAGAAAGCCTGAGATTCTTCCTACATAAAGAATTGTGGTAAACAAAAAAACTTTGCAGACAAAACCTGTACTTGCTAATAAAACCAGAATTTGGAAGAGGGACAATTAGATAATAAGAAAAGCTGTAGTGTATAATAAAAGCAGTAGCTTTCAATTTTAGTTCCTCTCTCTGTTTTCTCATCAAAACTCTAATTTTTTCAACTTTTCAGCCATCGCTTTCTTTTCATGCAAGTCATTTGTTACCCTTAAATTCTAGAAAGCTGGAACAGAGAACGCATGACTGTACAAATAAACAAAAGGCTTTAAAATTGTGCTCTAAGTCAGTCACAGTGGTGAGATTATAGTGATTAGTTTAGCGTGATGCACATTTTCATTTTAGCCGGGGAAATAATAACACTGCCATTATGCAAATCAGTGACTTAGAACCACTCAGAGCACAGACAGGGGATGGTGTGAGAAGTACTTGTGCTGATATGGAGAAGTAAACAGCTCAGCATTTTAAAGTGAAGTGACAGGGGAATCTTCCGAAACTGAGCTGTGAATGTTACTTCATAAAAAACTGTTTTGGATTGTTATTTTCAAACTTCATCTGTCATACAGTATTTAGAATGCAGATGTCCCAAGAAGGTCATATAAGCAGAATAGTAAAGAAAGAAAACCACATGAAACCATGATCCTCCCACAAAACCACCTGACAGCTAACATGTTACAGCCTTTGTGTACAACCAAGGAGATAATCTATTGTGGACACACAAGGTCTTGCAACAGGCTTCTATCCACAGCCGTGTTAGTTTCCCTTCATTGTATTACACGTGAAATAAGAAAACTGTCTTGAATAAAGTTCCAGTTATTGTGTGGTGGTGAGCAGTGTTTTTTGGGGGGGGTTGTTTGTTTGTTTGTTTGGGGTTTTTTGTTTGTTTTTGTTTTGTTTTGTTTTGTTTTAAATAAGACAGATCCACTGTCTTTTTGAGCTGACTTTCTTTAAGGTGAAAAGAGAAAACTGAACACACACAAAAAAATACCTAAAATCTGGCAGTCCCCATGCTTAGCAGCCTGGCTGCCACAACAGTTTCTGAGCATGTTGGTTGGCTTCCCTTATCTGCTGAAGCACTCCCCTCTCTGCAAACAGTGAAAAGAGTTCTTAAGACAGATTGTTTCTCTTCTCCCAAGAGCAAGATAAGAGGGAAAGTGTATGTATGGAGGATGACTGGAAGTGCAAGGGCATCCCTTGCACACAGAAGCTCTGCTGAAACTATGAAGCAGATCTGTTTGTACTCTTGTTTCACCAGAGGACTAGTAGCTGTGTTTTCCGTAGTCGTCAGGGGTTCCCGTCCCTCTCAGCACACCTTCATCACACTAGAGAACTCCTTTCCTATTCAGACTTCGGGGTTTATGTGTTTAATAAATGCTCCCAGAAGTTAAAGCAGAAGTTAGAGCTTTGTTTTCATACTTTTCATTTTTTCTTCCCATTTTTAGCAACCTCTCTGTCAGTGTACTCTGCAGAGAAGCTATCTTTGCATGCAGGTTACTTTCAAACGCAGCCCCAGTGGGAAGCAGCTGAAGGCAGCAAGGCATGACTGCACACTGCTTACCTGCAATGGAAGGAAGGTCATTTCTTTGCTCTTAGGTCAGACCTAACCACCAGTTCTCTTTCTCACTCCTTCTGGTCATGACCCAGGGAGTGGGAGTTGTTTCAAAATTACTTTCAATGTGGAAAATTTTGGAGGACAGTCAAACGCCTGCTGCAGCTGTTAGGCTTGAGTTCAAATTTCAAAGACAGAGCAGAAACACACAGCAAAACAAAAGGGAGCTCCACAAATCTGCCAAATTTAAGTAAGTTATTGTCAAACAGGTGGTAGCTAAGATATTTTAAATACAGGACCCATTTATCTCACTAGGAATTGTAATTCTAACTCAGCCAGTCAGAGTAATATTTCCCATAAAAAGTATTTTGGGTATTTTTTTTCCTCTACTCATTTGCATGGTCTGAAGGGAGGCAGATATCCACCTGCTGATAAAATGTAAAATGCAGAAGAACTGCATTCTTAAAATCTCACTGTGACTTTTAAGAAGTTGCTTCAGTTTAACTCATTCTCTCAGGAATTAATTCTCTGACAGAGGGGGGAAAAAAGGCAAGCATCCATTATTTTTGGAGTTTTGAAAGGGATTTGTGAGTGATAGTTCCTACTTACATATTATCTTGATATATTTACAAATTCTTTGAAAATAATCACAAAAGACCTAGTACTATTCTCATATGTTGCTAATCTCTTTAAAATTTGATAGTGTATATAGGGCAATAAAAAATACCAGAAATAAAAATGAAAACATGAACTTTAGATGAAAAGCTGTTCCAATCAACATGATTTGTATCACTGGCAGTCACCAGACTTCTAGGGATGTACTTCAAGGTACAAAGAAGGACTGGGGGCTCATTGCACTAATCTCATCCATGAAGTGAAGAGTATTTTAGGCGACAGATGGTAACCCATGGAAATGTAGGCAATAGATGAAAAATAACCTGGTGCAGCGTAGCTTGTCAGTAGAAAGCTTAGTAAAAATACTAAGCATTGACTTCTAGAACTAAGGAATGCATAGTCAGGATCTCTTTGCCATAGAAGCTAAGACGGAGTTGTTTCAAAATCCCCGACCAAACATAGCAGGTGTATTTTCACATTAATTTGTGCCCTCCGCTTGTCTTGCAGAGAGCACCCCAAGAGTTTCCTGAAAGTTAACTGAAAAGAATCCAAAAAACCTCTGAGCAAACACTGGCACTGTGTGCTTCCTATTTCTGTACTCATCCCACCAAGTTCTATTTTCCTAATGTTTTGGTACCATGTAAGAAGTGTCAAGAGTCACTTACCATAGCCTTTGTAATTGTCTTTAGTGTTTAATACAAAGGCATGCTACTGAAGATACATGGTATATTATCTATATTATTATAAACTGCCACAGTTGCCAGATACCACTTGCTGTCTGAAATCACAGGGTGTTCCCCTTGTGACTCCAGAAGTCCTCAGGTATTGGGGTCACCCCCCAACCCCTTAGGGGCTGTGGCAGGGAATCCTCCCTCAGGCTTAAGTGACAGGCTTTTCCTAAGACACAGTATGCTCCCAGTGCTGTTCGTTTGATTGATCTATTGTGCTCTCTGCCCCTTTATCGCTTATATGTCTGTGCCCTAGAATGTTCTCCCTTCCCTGCTTCCCCGTTAGCCCTCGTACCTTAGTCCCACCCCTGCAGTATTCCTATTGGTTCCCTTGCCCTGGTCCCGTCTCTGTCCTGCCCTGCAGACCCCCTTTATAAAAGCCAAACCCCTCCCCCACCTTGTGTTTTGCTTCGGGTCCCCTTCATTGTGAGGTGATTGAAGTAAAGCCT
>VYZQ01009136.1:7579-29372 GCA_013400655.1 Mystacornis crossleyi
AAGGCAGGGTTACCCGCAGCAGATGACAGAAACGCGTCCAGATGGGGTTGGAATGTCTCCTGATAGAGAGACTCTACGCCCTCCCTGAACACCTGTTTCAGTATTCGGCCACGCTCAATATGTTCTTCCTCATGTTAAGGCGAGACGTTGTGTTTTGGTTTATGGCCATTGCTCCTCATCCCGTTGCTGCGCACCACCAAAAAGATCATTTTCAGTGCTGCCCAGCAACAGGATGAGGAGCAATGGCCATAAACTAAAACATTTCTTCAACATGAGGAAGAACTTTCAATGAGGGTGGCTGAGCACTGGAACAGGATGACCAGGGAGATCATGAAGTCTCCCTGTGCGGAGACATTCCAAACTCATCTGGATGCGTTCCTGTGTCACCTGCTCTGGACGACCCTGCCTTGGCAGGGGCATTGGACTGGGTGATCTGCAGAGGTCCCCTCCAACCCCAACGATTTTGTGATTTGGTGAAAAGAGTCTGGCACCACTTTCTTGGCACCAGCCTTTGAGATATTGGTATGGATTTATGGGATCCCCGCTCAGCCTTCCTTTCTCCAGAATAACCAGGCCCAGCTTCAACAGTCTCTCCTCATCAGAGAGATGCTCCAGACTGCCCATCATCTTCGTGGCCTCTGCTGGACCCCCTCCAGTAGCTCCTTGCCTTTCTTGTCCTGAACTGGACACAGCACTCCAGATGTGCCTCACTAGGGCTGAGTGGCAGGATTCCCTCCCTGACCTGCTGGCTCTTCCCAGGGTGCATCCCACGCATGTGGCCCCTCCAGAGCTGCCTCAGTAGAGGTGAGGGCTGCTGCCCCTCGGGCACCAGGAAGGAGGGAATTGTCTGTACCTCCTGTTCTGTCCCAAAACCCAACACCTGTTTGCAGGTTTAATAATTAACCCAGAACTCCGGCACGCTCTGTGACAGCTACTCTGATGGTGCCTGCCCACCCACGGTGGTGCTGCTCCAGCTTCACCAGTCCTCCACTACTCCCCAAAACCAGGGAATTCTCCCTGCTCAATTAATGACACCCTAAGTAACTCCTAGTACCAGCTAAGCAGCCTCAGTGTGGTTTAAAACTCCTGAAAAAACAGGATATGTACAAGTCAGGCGAGTCACAGCACTGAACCTCTCAGGGTTGTGACCAGCAGCCCTTGAGGTGCTCCCTGGACACACAGTGGCTGATGATCCATGGGGGCTGGAGATCCATGAGCTGCTGGCACAATCATGGACATCACTCAGGAGCTGCCTGGGAAGCACCGGCGATGGGAACTGACTGCGTTCCACTGACCAGGGCGTTCACCCCCTGAGTGCACCTTGCCATGGCCATGGCCATGGCCCCTTATTCTCACAGACAATTTGTCAATTAATTTGTCTTCTGTTAAAGAGACAACACTTCCAGCCATGTGCCATTAAATAAAGGGCCTGGGGACTTTCTGCCTTTTTAAGCAGTTTATGCTATTTTAGCGATCTGCTCCCTTGTGCACTCAGGTGCACAAGGTTCTGTTTAACCAACAGCTCTTGCTGACTCACCAGAAAGTCAGAAGTCAAAACATTTTATAAATAATAAATGCCGAGTCCACTTTATTTGCCTTTTTTTAACCTCTGGGGCTGATATTTTCCAAGTTAAAACATCAAAATCTATTTTAATATTAAATGAAATCTGAAATTCTCATATAGATCTGAGATTCTCTCATAATTCCGTGACAGCAGCTGATGAACATCTGAGGAAAAAACCAGTTTTACCAGACCAGTAACAAATTCCACAGCGTCTGGCAACATTTCCATGCTATTATTTGGCATGTATATGCATAAAAAACACGTATGTAGGGCTACACAAATAGTACTTAAAAAAAAACCAAAAAACACCAAAGATACAATCTGTCTCAAGAAATCTGAAACACAAAGATGTTGAGTGTGATAAATAAAGCCTTTACTTACTGCATTATAAATTCAATTAACTTGATAAATACTACACATATATTGAGACATTCCAACTGCCACAGCAGTCAGAACCCTATTTCTCTGTGTTAACCCATCCTAATATTGAAAACAGCACATTTCCATGGGCAAGACTGGATTTGGGAATGATAGATCAGAGTTATGACAGTTCTGAAGATTTGCTTCTAAACAGCTCACCTGCTCCAAGGTGGGGAAGGAGTACGTTGTTTAGTAAGAAACAGATTCCTAAACCAGCTTTTATAATATAAATATCTTAATATGGTGCCCGATCCAGTGCTGAAAGTCTGTGTTTAATTTAGAATCTCCTTAATAGCAAACGTTTTACCTGTTCCATGGTTGCCTCTGTGTGCCAGGTATGAGTAACAACTCAGGATCAGAAATTACCTAATAAGGCCAATCTTTTTGCCACCTTTTTCTTGTCAGCTGACTCTGACTCTCATCCTGACGCAGCAATGAGAGCACAGCCCTGAGGAGGTGTGTTTGTGCAGAGCCAGCATCTGCCCCCTGTTACTAAACACTAATTATTTAATTAATTACTGTAGCTCCTGCAGCAGCTAGGGGAAAGCAGAACTGTGGTGTTTGCGGTGCATTTCATGGATATTTGCTTTTCTCACTTCCTCCGTTCTCAGGCTTGCTGGCTCCATGAGAACAGCCATGGTAGAGCAGTCCATTTGCTCCTTGTTCCTGACAAAACCATAGCTGGTAGCAAACACCCCCAAAACTGTGGCTGGTAGCAAACACCCCAAAACAGGTATTTTTTTTTCTGGGCTTGCCTTCAGTGACAGCAGATTTCCACTGGGAGACTCGGAAGGAAATGTATTACTGTAGCAGGATGTTCTACAAAGTAACTGTAATGATGAAAAAGTGCCAAACAACCCCAATTGTAGGTCAGAACAGGGTCCTTAACACTCATCCCAGCTCAGGGCTCTCCCTCCAGCTACTTTCGAAAGAACCGCAGAACTAAAGGTAGCAAAAAAGGATAAAGTAGAATATTTTCACACTTGGATTGACTCTGTACTAGAATATCCCTGTATGGGCCATTCACCTTCCATTTGGACTCGATGATCCTTGTGGGTCCCTTCCAACTTGGAATACTCTGTGAAATCTGTGAAGTATGAAGTGATTTGCATCTGTTGAGTAGTTCTTCATTGACTTATGTGTTTTTCAGTAAGGCCTGGCTTCAGAAGCCTTTCTTTTCTTCCCTTAAGGAGCATATAGCAGCAAGGTTAAGTAAAGAAGTTATTAAACAACTACCTAATGAGACTTGATGACTTATGAGAGGTGAAACTTAAATCCTCTGTATGTAGAGGATATACTCAGAAATTCAAGGGAGAAATTGAAAGAATCTACCCAAAAGGTTTGAGCCTTCATTCACTTAATATGAGTGGGGTTGGCTCAGCGTACGTCTGTACAGAAGCCAATGGAAAATGCATATCTTTTATTCTGTAAATAGGACACTGCTGACAGTAATAGCTGTGTGTATCTAATATCCATGAGCTCGACTCGTGTGCTCCCACCCGCACGGTAACCTGGAGACACGACATGTAGCATATCCCGAAGGTCAAAACGAAACATAGGTTCTGTTTAACCCATGAAACAACGTGAAATGTTTTGGCAGCAGAGCCCCGTCCCCAGAACGTCGATAACTGACAGAGGAGTAATTCCCCGGGTCCTTCATGGCCCCTCCCAGCCTCTACCATCTCCTCACGTCCCCTCTCGGTCCCTCACGACCTCTCCCCTTCCCTCACGACTCCTCTCAGTCCCTCACGTCCCTCTCGGCCCCTCATGTCCCCCACCGTCCCCTCACGGTCCTTTCGGCCCCTCACAGTGTCGCACGGCCCCTCGCGTCCCCTCATGTCCCCTCACGGTCCCTCAAGGCCCCTCAGGGTCCCGCCTCAGCGTAGGCGCGGGGAGCGCCCCCGCCGCCAGGCGGCGCGAGAGTGCGCGCGGGCGGCCTGAAAGCGAGAGCCGCGATTGGTCTCTGCGGAGGGGGCGGGGCTACAGGGAACCCCGCCCAGCAAGGCGACCAGGGGCGGGGCTCACTCTGCTGTTCTGGGCAGCCATTGGGTGATCCCGGGCCGGGGCGGGGCCGGGGCAGCGCGCGAAGGCTCGAAGCGGTCTCCGGGCGGCGGGAGCGCGGGTGGGACATGGCGGCGGTACCGGTAACAACGGAGGGTCTCCTTGAGGTGAGTCTTGCCGCTCCCCTCCGGTCTGCATGGCCGGCCGTCCGGCCGGCCGGCCGCTGGCCGCGGAGGCCGCCTGTGGCCTCGCGGCTCCTCTGGCTGTGGCGCGGTAGAAGGCCGTGAGGGACAGCAAAGGAGGTGGCGGTTCCAGTAACCGTTCCAGTACGGTGCCCCTTCGGCTAGCGGTGCCGGCGGCGCTGCCAGTAGCTACCAGCCACCCCTGCCCGCCGCCCTTTTACCCGGGCGGTCCCGCGCCGTCACCGGGCTCGCCCCTCCTCGCAGACTACAGCTCCCAGCATGCCCCGTGTCCGCCCTGCCGGCCGCAGGGCGCGCTGGGAAGGCCGCGCTCAGCCGGTCTCCCCGGGCGCGGGGCATGCCGGGAGGGCTGCTCCGCCCGTGTTGACGGGTCTGAATAAAAATCAATAAATAATACAATAACGAGAAAAGTCGTTCAGTCTGAATACAATCACATCAGCCAATGTCGATTCTGTGTTTTTTCTGTGCAAACTCGCTTTTAATTACTATCCTACATGTGACTATCCATTTGTATTGATAAATATGGTAAATATCAATAATAATAAGAAATATTACTAACTATGTAAATATCAATAGCGATAGTTAAAATCTAAGAAGAGTGCACTTGTATTTCATTGTGTGTGAGAGCTTAGCCAAGGTTTTGGAATGAATTTGGATGCCAGGAGTCAGAACTGCATAAACAATATTTATCCCAGTAAGAAAAACTGTATTTTTCTTTGTAGCTTCCGCTGGCAGATTTGAACCCAGACTTGCAGAAACCCCTGGACAGTGACTCTGACAGCGGCCAGGGCAGCTGTGAGACGGCCTCCCCTGGTCCCCTTGGCAAGGGCGCCGCATCCTTCGAGGACAGAGGTCTGTAACTTTTCTGTGAATTGTTTTTCTCCAACACTACATTTTTTGTTTCATAAATACCTTTTAGGAGGTTGTCACTGCTTGACCTGCAGGAATCCAAACTCTTTGTTGCTCAGAATGTGGGCAAGCATCTTAAAATCTCTGAAAAGTGTTTTTTGAACTGCAGAAAGAAAAAGAGTAAATGGGACGTCTTAAATAGTTCTTCACTTTCTTTTCTGTTTTGTTTAATCTATCTAGCGTGATTTTTATTACCCTCTCAAGGCAAGACGCTACCAGTGAAGGATTTTCAGCTTTGCCTTTTTTGTAAATGTTAAAAACCTGTAACATCAATTTGGGTTAATTAAATGCTATTTTTGGGGAGAAGTGGATTTTGAAAAGTTGGGTTCAAGCTCATTTGCTGTAGATGGTGACATATGTGAAATTCAGTGGATGTAGATTTGGTTGTTTGCTAATTAACTCATGGGATTTTCCTGTTTTATTTTGATATGTTTTGCCAGATTCAGAGGAAGAGATTTTTGTACGTAAAAAAGCCAAAAACAAGAGGGTGCTCCAGGACAGCGAGAGCGAAGAGGGGGAGGATGGAGACTCGTCTGTGCAGGAAGATGCTTTGAGTGGAGACAAGGAAAATGGGGAGGAAAAGGAGAACACTGCTGCTGAGAGGAACAAGAAATCCCATCAGATCCGGCCGGCTCTGCTGGACAGTGATGACAGTGACACTGGTGAGCGGTTGCAGATTGAAAACCTTGAAACGAGCAGGATGTCTGGCTTGCCTGAGGGTGAGCTGGAAGAGGAGAGACCCCTAAAATCTGGGAAAAAGTACAGAAAATATAAACATAAACAAGATGTTGAAGAGGAGCCAGCCAAAGAAGCTGTAGGTAAATCCAGAAGAAGAAAGGAGAAGGAGAAAATAAAGGAGTCCATTAAACAGCTGAGAAAAGAAAAGAAGCCTGTGGCAGAGGTGGGTATTTTCACAGAAAACCTCAGGTAATTTCTTAGCCAAGTTCAATTTATTATTGTTTGTGGTTATTCTGTTCCAAAGCTTCAGTGTTCTGTCCACATTCCTGCAGCAGGTTTGGGATCCACCGGGATCCATGGAGCACCATACAAGTTTAACCTGCAAAGTCTGCAGATTCATTTAAATTAAATTACATTAAATTTGCAGTTTATGGAAGTACAAAACCTAACACTTGATGATTTAATGTCATTTTAAATTACTGTCAAAGAACCAAAGGGACCTTCTGAAAGGAATCACACAAATAATTTATTCTTCTGGAAGCAGGTGGAGGGTGGTGAGAGGTTTCCCTTCAATGACAGTGGATGTCTTCTGGATGACAAGGAACTCTTTGATAATGGCTTGGAAGAGGAGAATGGTCAACCCCCTGAGGATGAAGAGTCCCTAGAATCCATACGAGCAGCTGTGAAAAATAAAATTAAAAAATACAAGGTAGCAGTTGACCATGATACAAAATTATTGTAAATGTACTCACTCTCAAACTGATAGAGAATGGGTTGAGATTAGATACCAGGAAGAAATTCTTCCTTGTGAGGGTGGTGAGGCCCTGGCACAGGTTGCCCAGAGAAGCTGTGGCTGCCCCCACCCTGGAAATGTCCAAGGCCAGGTTGGACAGGGCTTGGAGCAACCTGGGATAGTGGAAGGTGTCCCTGCCCATGGCAGGGGGTGGCACTGGATGATCTTTAAGGTTTTTTGCAACCCAAATCATTCCATGATTACTGAATTTAGCAAGAATTTGTACCTGACCAGGTTCTAAAACTCTCTTTGACCAGAGTGGAGTTGTACTGTGGCAGAGGAGAGAAGAGCCTTCTGGTTTTTGTTGTTAAAGATGGAGGGGTGTTGTCTTGGCAAGTTAGAAAGATAATGCTGGAGTAGGAGCTTTGGAAATCTGCCCTTTGGGGTTTGTGGTGGTTTATGAGTACATTTGCTGGCTTTGCTGACCAGTAGTTGTTCTGTACAATTATTTTTGATGTATTTGCCCTTGATAGTGCCAGTGTATCAAGAGAAATTGTTGAAATTCTTCTTATAGAACAAAGAACGTTTTCCTGAGGGTGAAGGCTACAAACATGTATTTGATGAGGAGAATGAGGAGCCTGTATTAAAGGAACCAAAAAGGNCCCATAGAACAAAGAACGTTTTCCTGAGGGTGAAGGCTACAAACATGTATTTGATGAGGAGAATGAGGAGCCTGTATTAAAGGAACCAAAAAGGAAGGTGAGGTCTTCTTCTTTTTAAGGATCTGTATTGTTGTTTGTCGTGACTGAAATGGTTTTTTGTGCACAATGTGGTTTTGGTTTGTTTTTTTTTTTTTTTAACTGGATCCTTTATTTTGACTCCTTTCTGTTTGAAAGGGAAAAATAAGCTATTTAAGAAGTAGAGAAAGAGCCCCATGTTTTGTTTCCTTTCTTTTTTCCCCTTAAGGAGCGGAAAGCAGCAAGGTTGAGTAAAGAAGCCATCAAACAACTACATAGTGAGACCCAACGACTTATTAGAGGTAAAACTTAAAGTCTTTTTATATGAAGGGGTATAAACTGTTCAAAAATTCAGAGGAGAAATTGAAAGAATTTACCCAAAAGATTAGAGCCTTCTCTGACCTAACATGACTTATTTAGGGTTGAAGGGTGCAAGACCATTTTTATTGAAGGACTTGTTAAAGGTATTTTTGTAATTAGTGAAAATAAAGATACCAAGATATCAAGGTTTCAGATGATGTTTTACATCTTCTCTCACTGTCTTGCTCTGGCAGAATCATCTGTGTCTCTCCCATATCATGTGCCTGAGGCCAAAAGTGTTCACGACTTCTTCAAGCGCAGACCTCGACCAGCATGTCAAGGAAATGCCATGGCCCTGCTGAAGTAAGGACTTAAACCTTCCTCATATAATTTTTTCATGAATTTTAAGCATCTCTAGCTTTTCTTTTGAGGATAACCAGACTTTCTCAGGCTCCTTTAATTCGCTAAAAGTACGAAATTAGGAGAATTTCATTGCTAATATAAGGCAATGCTGCACTCCTGACACAGTCATAGTGTTGAAGTGATCAGGGCCAGGAGTAACTCAGATGAAGGAATTTACAGGTGCAGAGTTACTTTAATGGGATTTTGGGTGAACCCCAACATTTTACTTGGGCTGTTTCTTCTCTGAGTAATGTGTAGTGAAATACTGAACCTACAGTAGTCACAAAATCCCTCGGGAATTTCGTACTGTGATACTGTAACCAGTACAAAGCTTTTACACTTCCTTAAGTTCTCATGATGAAGTTTTCCTGATTTCTGTCCTTCACCTCTTCCTACACATTAATGACAATAATTAGGAAATGGTTTCTTCCTCTCAGTTTGTCCTCAGACCTCATCTCCCTGCTTTCACACTAGCCATGGGTGATACGTTTTTTCCTGCCTTTGTTAGGTCCTCTAAATACCAGCTGCCCCTAAATGAAGAATCTGCAGCCACTGGGAACTTGAGCAAGGATTGCAAAGATGGGCCAGTGGAAGGTGATGAACCAGAAAAGAACCTGGCCAGAGATGTTGATGCTTCTGCGACTGAGCCTCTGGCTGCTGTGGGGAAGAACTCGCCAGAGGACTGTGCTGAGCTGCCCAGGCAGGACAGGGAGGATTCTCATGCAGTTACAGAGACTGTAACAACTGATGATAACGCAGAGGAACAGCAGCTCTCCAACTGCCTGGGCACGGACTGTGATGAGCAAAATGAGAGTGAAACTCCTCCAGCATCTGGAGATGCCCTCATGCAAAGAGGGGAAACAGCACCAGATGTACAAGGTGAAACAAACAGTCAACAAGTGGAGCCTGGGCTGGTGACACAGCCTGAAAAAGTGAGGAAGTCCAAGCTGGATAAACTTCGTGAACTGGGAATAGACGTGTCCATCAAGCCAAGAATCTGCTCTGACAATGAATCCTTCATAAACCTCGATGAAGCTGATTCAAATAAAGGTATCACTTCTGTTGTAGTCCTAAGCAGTGTTGATCTGAGCTGGGCTGGAAAATTCAGAAATATTTAGGTGATATAACAGTCAGGCACATTCACTTACTAGTGTGGATTCTTTGAGACATGTTAACAGAAATTTAGAATTGCCTGGTGGCTGGGAGGCTGGGCTGGAAGTGAATTGAGGTCTTGTGGATAAATGGTAGTCAATGGCAAGATAATTTAATATTAGCCAATATCAATTAAGTACAAGCTACAGCAAAAATATTATGTGGTGGTTTATTATTAGTCAAATAGGATGGTTCTGCAAATATTTTAATATTAAAGATTTAGCTTTTCAACTATCTTTGGGAGCAAAAACAGCTCAAGACCTACCCTTACTACAACTTTTAACAGTCAGTGCTTTTACATGTTATCACATTAATTTGATTAATATGCATTTAAAGAACTAGAAGCCCTGAAAGCACGTTTCTTGAAGCACACTCTCCAGACATCAAAATCCAAAGCAGAACGGGCCATAAACATGAACATTATTCGTAAGGAAACGACATCTGACGGGAAAGAGGAGCTGAGAGCAGACGTGGTGCCAGCAGTTTTGGCTGCAGAGAGCCTGGAGGAAACTGTCCACACAAAGCCAGGTTGGTGGGGGAGAAGAAGTGATGAGGATTGAATTGGAAAACAGTTTTGTCTTTATTTTCCTCTCTCATGCTCCATTTCCCAGTGCTGCCCTATGAAATACAGGTGAAGGGATCTTCATCTGGGAGATTACTGTGTTCCCTCTAATGGATAGCTCTGTTTTAATAAAAAAATTCTTGGTAGACCACCTAAATAGCAGTGGCCTGTGTAGGACAGCCTCAGTCAGATCTTTGTGACAGGTTCCTTGGATTTTTCATACTTCCATGAGAAGCTGTGGTTGCCCCATTCCTGGAAGTGTCCAAGCCCAGGGTGGACAAGGCTTGGAGCAACCTGGGGTAGTGGAGGGTGACCCACCCGTGTCAGGGGGTGGAATCGGGTGAACTTTAAGGTCCCTTCCGATGCAGCCATTCCCTGATTCTGTTCTGCTCAGGTGAAAAGCTCCAGGCCCTGAAGGCCAAGCTCCAGGAGGCCATGAAGCTCCGCAGGACCGAGGAGCGCCAGAAGCGGCACGCGCTGTTTAAGCTGGACAATGAGGAAATGCTGGAGGAAGACGAGGAGGAGGAGGAGGAGGAAGAGATGACAGATGAGTCTGAGGAAGAAGAAGAAGGTGATCACGAGGTCTGTATGCAACATTTTTCCATAACCACATCAGCTTCTCCATTCTACTTCCTCTCCCCAGTGGAATGGGACTTTTGTACACTACGAATTAGGGAAATTGCTAAGAATTCTTCCTAGAAGCTAAAAAATTGCTATTGTTGGCATATTCAGGGTTTGGATTGTCTAATCTTGAATTCATGAGTATTTTCTTTATTTGTCTAAACACTATTAAAACCAAATAGAAGTGTTTAGAATATTCTGATGCCCGTTTCTCTTTTTTATAAATCCTTGGCTCATTGCTGACAGGGCCAAACAGGTCACGTGCCTGACCTGGGGTAGGGTTTGCAATGGCAATAATCATTATATCTGTGCTGTGTTTGGGGATGTTTTTTAGAATTCAGAATTTCTGCTTGATGAAGCTGAGGAAGATAATGAAGATTCAGAAGAGAAACACATTGAAGATGGTGATAAAGAAACCGACAAAGAATCAATTGATGGAGAAAAGCTGGAGAAATCTGAACACTGTGATTCTGATCTAAAACATCCTTCAACAGAATCTACATTGATGCTTTTTAAGGACAGCTCCTCAAAAATGGGGTAAATAATCGAAGCCTTAAAAATGGTGACTGAGAAATTTTAAATTTGATCAGCATGTGTAGGTGTTTTTATTTGAAGTCCCTTTTATAAGTATTTTTGTGTTACTTTGGGGTTTTTTTGCAACTCATCCTGAATTTATTAGGAAATACCTTTTATTTAATGAATTGCAGATATTCTCTTCCTGATGAGAAACTGGAAATGGAAGAAACTGCAGACAAAGGACCTGCCAAGTTAGGTAAAGTAGAATTATTGTCCTACATGGCTGCTTTTTTTTTTTTTTTTGACTTAGCACATGTAAAAGTTTCTATTTAAGATAGGTCTTCAGTATTTATTTTATTTCATCACCTGTATAGTTAGACTGTATGATTTAAAAAATTTAGATTGATGAAAAAATGTGAGGGCTTGAAAAAACGAGAGGAAAAGGAAGTCAAAATAATACTGGAAGAAATATGAAAATAATAAGATGAAATTCAGTAAAAAAGTGTAATATGCATCCTGTGAGAAGAAGAAAATCCAGCATGACCGCAAAATGAATTTTTGGGAAGGTGTCAGTGTTGCAAAATATTATATTGAGGTTTTACTGGATCACACACACACAAAATGGTAAGCACTGTTTTTGTTTTATTTCCAGAGGATGACGATTCATTTTCTCTACCAACACTGGCGAAGGAGAACAGCCACAACAGCAGCTTTGAGTTCATTGGCTCCATGATCCCATCCTACCAGCCCTGTAACAAACAGGCCTCGCGGGGAGGGAGCTTCTTACCCACAGCAGGAGGGTTCAGGTCACCCTCCCCAGGTTTCTTCAAAACAAGCTTTATCAGCTCTGCTTCCAAGGTGAGATTCTCAGTGCTGGTCGTATGTTATATTAACACAGTGGGTAGTAAGTAAATGTATTTTATCCTGACAGTCAGATCTATCAAAAAATCAAACCAGACAAATGCTTGGTATCAGTAAGATTTCAGAAGTGCTAGCTGTCCCTGGGGTTTGTGTCCACATTGGAACAGAAAAAAATGACATTATAAAACTTATATTCTGAAGCATCAAAGAAAAGATGCTATAATCTGGTTTTTAGATCTAAAATATGTGCATCATATGTGTGGTTTTTAAGAATGCTTACACGGGCTGCACAACATATGATGTCAGTGAACTCCTGTGGTGTATTGGAGCAGCATGGATATAATTTGACTCCTGCATGGTTTGGGTTGGAAGGAACCTCAAAGCCCATCTGATCCCACCCCCTGCCATGGGCAGGGACACCTTCCACTATCCCAGGCTGCTCCAAGCCCCATCCAACCCGGCCGGGAGCACTTCCAGGGATGGGACAGCCACAGCTTCTCTGGGACATCTGTTCCAGTGCCCCTTGCATTTAAATCTAGGCTTGCTAAACAACTTAAATATTTTTGTATTCTCTTGACTAGAGCTCAGGAAAGACCTCTGAGCCTTCTCTTCCCATAGAAGATTCCCAGGACCTGTATAATGCCTCTCCTGAGCCCAAGAGTTTATTTCCAGGAGCTGGGGAGTCAAGGTTTCAATTTTCCCTGGAAGATGACACTCAGAGCCAGCTGCTCGATGCAGATGGGTGAGTGATGGCTGTAAAAGATGGTGTTTTGTGCCTGTTAACAGAAATAGGATGTGTAGACCAGCAAGATTTTTCTAACTACAGCCTTTCTTTCAGGTTCTTGAATGTTGGACAACACAGGAATAAATACCAGTCCTCAAAGCATCAGCTGCCACTGGCTAGCATGGATGAGAATGCCATGGATGCCAACATGGATGAGTTACTGGACCTGTGTTCTGGACAGTTCAGCAGCCAAGCTGAGCATGTGCCAAACACCAGCAGCACCAAAAAGCAGAACATGGAGGAACTGCTCAATCTTTGTTCAGGAAAATTTGTGTCTCAGAGTATGTCCTAAATTCTCTTTTCAGCTTTGCTGGTTACTTGATTTAGACGTTTTTAGCTGAGGTAGCTTCAGGTCTGGGCACTGATGCCACGTGTGAAGTTGTGTCTTTGTTGGGAGCATGTGCAGTGTTATTTCTAGGATGTTCTCTGACACTTCTAAGAGCAGAAATAAGTTCCCATCTTATTGCTTTCTGTAGCAGGTTCTCCGACGTGGGCTTCTTCAGTGTCTTCCAAGGCAGAAAAGGACAGTGACATAGAAGATCCAATGGCAGAGGCTCTGGAACTCTGTTCAGGCTCCTTTCCCACAGACAGGTTAGCATTGCTCTCCTAAAATTTACAGAAGTTTATTCTGGTAACTGTCTTGTTTCACTCTTAACAGTGCTTTCTTGTTTGGCATCAATTTGCTGTCAGCGAAAGCATGCTTTGTTTTGGAGGTGAAGGGGAGGAATATTGCAAATTGCGCAGCAATTACTCTCTAATTGGCAGTATAAACTGTTTCCCACAGCTACTGTGAAGGGAAATTCTTTGTCTTTCGCTGATAGTGAAAGAAACAGTGAAGAACTTTCAGTAAACTGAGAAAAGATGATTAAAAGTGGGACTTTTGGAGTCTGTTCTGGGCTGTTGCCAAACTGCCGTAACCAAGTGTAAAGTTGGATGCTTGGAGTTTTTTATTGACTAAATTGAAAAGTGTATGACTGCCTGACGAAAGGATAATGAGGTTTAACAAGTGGGAATGTTAGGGGGATCCATGAGAAATTTGAGAGGGGGAAGAAGAATTGGAGATTAGTACTTGTCCCATGGTTTCTGCAAGTGGAAACCTGAGGTCTTAAAACATCAGCACTAATGGGGGTTTGGGGCATTTATAGCTAACTGCTGCTGGGAGATTGTAGCTCTGAGCACTCACAGGGAACTGCCTCACAGCAGCTGATGTGGGCATTAAAATTTTGCCTTGATTTTACTGGAGGTAAAATAAAAATGCCTTTTTTCCATTTATGTTTTCCCTAGGGAAGAGGAAGAGGAGGAGGAACAAGAAGAACTTGGTGGTTTTCAGCTTTTAACAGATGATGAGGCCTTTGCAAGTGAAGAGGTGTGAACTGATGGAGCCAGGCAGCTGCTGGATAAAATGGATAATTCCATTTATCTTCTTAGGTTTTTAATATATCCATCAATACAAAGTACCACAACTCCCATAACAAGCTACTGAAACATTTTTCAGAGCAAACTTTGGATCATTTAAAAGATCTCCTTAATATAATACAGTGAAAAGTGCAAATCCTCTGAAATATGCCCGGTGTTTTAGTGGGTTGTTAATTGAAGAACAGACGAATCTGTTGTTACAAAGCACTCCACTCTGAGATTCCTTATTTCTGAAAACTTTCTCTTTGACAGGATGAAAGAGGTGAAGATAGTGCTGCTGAAGAAGCAGAAATGAGTGATGAAGAGGAAGAGCTGCTGAGACATAGACCAGGCTCGAAGAAAAAACTGTAATTATTTTTTTTTAATCTTAATTACCAGAGAGAATAGAATATTAATAGCACTAGAAATTTAGTTTGGAATTGTTCCCTCTCCAGCATTATTAGCTGATGTTTATATGGTCTGGTTTTTCATGTGTCTCTCTTTTTTTTCCTTTGCTGCTGTCACGTTGCATGACTTGAACTGAGTTGCTTGTTGGGTTATAGATGATTTCAGTTATAACTTTCATTATAGATGGAAATCAAGAAGCCACAGTAAAAGTGGTGAAACATTTTTTTGACCAAAAAAGGAATGTAAGAATATTGCTGTCATTCCTCATGTCTTAAGATCTTATTTGTTCTAGCAAGTAAAACATGGCACTAACAGTAACTGCCATCATCTTTGGCAAGGGATCTGGTGGATGACGATGATTTGGGGTGCTACATGATGTCAGGCTGTGTATGTGAGTGTGCAAGAACTCAAGGCTTGGTCTTTCCAAAAATTACATAAGAAATTACTATGCAGCCTTAGGAAATGTGTTAATTTTATGTCGAAAGATAAATCTTGCTTCCAGAAGATTTGTGATAGCTGTTATGCTCCCAAACTGAACTCTTTCAACTTTCTTTCATAGAAAACTGCAAGATTTCATGGAAGAGGAGGCAGAGCTATCAGGGAGTGATGTGGGAAGTGAAGATGAGTATGATGGTGAAGACCTGAATGAATATGAAGAAGAGATTATCGATGAGGAGCTCCCAAATGAAGTGGAATTAGGAAACCAAATACAGAAATTCCACATGTCAGTGACATTATCAGTAGATATTTGGGGGCGTGAGGCCCTGGCTCTGGGATAGAACCCAGACTAACCTCTCCCTGTGTCCTGTGCTGGCAGGAAGGCGATGCTGGACGATGACAAGCGCCAGCTCCGCCTGTACCAGGAGAGGTACCTGCTGGATGGGGACCTGCACAGCGACGGCCCGGGCAGGACCAGGAGGTTCAGATGGAAAAACATAGGTGACCTATGATCCAGAGTTAAGAGAGGGGGAGAAAGATTGGAAACACAGCTTGTGTGTGTGTGAAGTAGCACTTAGTGGTCCTCAAAAAAGTATTTCAGGAATAAACTGGGGGGATGATTCTGGGTTTTTTGATTGTTTGGGTTTTTTTTTGCCTTGGTTGTTTGATTGGGTTTTGGTTTTGGTTTTTTGGTGGTTTTTTACTAGCCTCCATTTTCAAAACTGATAGCTGTCTTGTTTTGTTGCCTAGATTTTGCTTCACAGATGGACTTGTTTCAGAGAGATTCAGATAATGATGAGGAGAATGAAGAGTTTGATGAGTCAGAAGTGAAGTGGAGGAAGGAGCGATTTGAGCGAGAGCAGTGGCTTCGTGAGCAGGTACTGGTGAGCTGCCAGAAAGGCTTTCTCAGTCTCTGTATCATTGCTGGATGTGAAATTGTTTATTCCTCAAGCTAAATTTCAGTATTAGGTCAGATTTCTCCGCTGAACGTGATGCTGTTCATTAATAGAACAAGGATGATGATGTATCTAAGAAATTGCAATAACCTCTTACAGTAGAAAGTAAATAAAGATTAATTCACATAGAGAACAGAATTGATCTTCTTAAAATACTGAATGAAGTATCCATTTGTAATGTGAATTTTTCAATTTTACAAAGTGTCTTCTCTCTGCTACAGAAGGAAAAAAATAAAGAGCAGGAGGAGGAAGAGGAAGAAATTGGTGGAGAGAGCAAATTCATGAAACTGGCGAAAAAAGTGACTGCCAAGTCCCTGCAGAAGAAAGGTAAGCTTGATTTTTATTGAAGTGACAAGAAAAGAAGAAAGAGAAAGAGTTCAAAAACTGACCTTTTCCCCATGTCTCTGCCAGCCAGCCCAGCAGTGGTGGCACAAGACACAACTCTGTTACCCAGGAACCCCTTTGAAGCCTTCAGACCTGCCAGTGACATCCAGGTGGGTACCAGTCCTCAAAAATGGCATTTCCCAACACAGCCAAGTCAGCTGCCCCTGAATTCTGGGCACTCCTGGTTTGTGTTGTTGTTACATGTGAGTAGATAGTAGATTTTCTATGAAGAGTAACTTACTAAGCAACCTGCCTTGTTCCTGAGAGTGGTTTAATGCAGCTTTTCTTTGCCTTTCAGATAAAAAATGGGTCCCTCTTGAACAGACCTAAAGCTGTTCTTCAGAAACTGGCAGCAATGTCAGATCTTAATCCAAATGCCCCTCGAAATTCAAGGAATTTTGTCTTTCATACACTTTCCCCAGAGAAGAGTGAAGAGGCAAAGGAGAAATCAAAACCTCAGGTAAAGATTTGGGTGGCAGGTGCTGCCAGTTGTGGGATTTATTTGAATATACAGGCACTGAACTTTGCCAAGCAGTTAAGAGCACTGCTGTCTTAAATATTCCCTATGTGCTCTCATGCCAAATAAATCTCTCATAACTCAGAATTTAAACTTTTTTTTTGATATGTTGTGTATTCTAATGTATTTGACTCCCCTTAGGTGAAGAAGAGAGGCCCTTCTGCAGTGATAACATCAGTGGCAAAGCGGCCCAGGGTAGAAAGCTCAGAGGAAACCAGTCAAAGCCGAAGCATTTTCCAGTACTTGGAGAGCTGAATATTCCTGTTTGGAGCCAAAGGTTGTGTCTCCTCTTTGCCAGCTGCAGTTTATTTTGCCAATCTGCCAGAAATCACCAGGCAGGGAAACAAATTGGTGCCACCTCATTCACAAGTTCAGTAATTTCCAGGTAGTGGTTTTGTGCTTTGTTTTTTCTCAGCCCTCTGTAGCAAATGGGAGCACAAAATCCATTCCTGGTTTGGAATGAAATGCTGACTTGGTCTTTCCCAAGCGTTAAGGAAACTTCCAGTACTGTGGGCTGTCCTCAGAGGTGCTGCAGAGGTATCAGTTCCACCTGGAAATGCCACTGGTGTGACAGGTGTGACACAGAAATGCCTCAGGTAGCTGAAAGCACAAAAAAGGGATTTCTACAGCTGTGGGAGAGAATGAAGCAGTGGTGGCCATGGTAGGACACTTGTTTACACTTGCAGCACAAAATTTTAGCTGTGTCTTCCTCTGGTGTCTTATTTCCTTTAATGTTGAGCATTTATTAAGCTTCACCTTTTAAGAAGCTCTAATTTATCCTTGAAATGTTTACTTTGTAGGAAAGGTCCCAGTCTCTTCTGAGGCAACATGAGAAGGGTTTCTTTCCAAGTTTTTATTACTGTTGATGTCCTTAAACTTGCAGATGAATGTGTTTGTGCAAAGGGAAGAATGTGAGTAACATGTGGAAAGGAAAAGGAGGTTTGGGGGGTTTATTTGTGTTGGTGGGCGAAGTTGCTGGGGTTGGTTTGGTTTACCCAACTTCAGGCTACCTTTAATCATCCATTCCATTATTTTCATGGAAGCTGCACTCATCCAAGAGAAAACCATCCATTGCTAGCAGCCAGTAAGGAAAGGGCTGCTCTAGGATGAGGGAATTAATAACGAACCGTCATTCACAACTATTCTAAATAGTGTGAGAGAAACTTGAGCCAGAGTATCCAGCATTCCTGACATTTCTGATCACATGTTGAATGTGTTGGAGAGCAGATAATGGTGACACAGGGTCCTGCTCTAAGACTAAACATCTCTGGGACTGGATGTCACATACTTATAGTGCCAACGCCGTCAGAGAAGTGTCTGAGCTGTAAATTTTGTAACATCGTGAGCACCCGCCTGGTGTGCTGTGTGTAAAATATTTTATTGTACAGTATGTTATAAAGAATTATGGTACTAATCGAAGTGCAACTTTACAATAAAACGTGGTTTTAATTTTGGAGGCAGTTGGAATTAATTTATAGGATTTCACTTGGTTGTATACATGTCTTGGGGTTTTCTTCCCCAATATTTTTTATTTCTGTCTATGTCTTTATTTTTTCATTGCTGCCTTTTTTTTTTGTAGCCACAACTCAGCCCTTTACTAGGAACAGCTGCAATAATACTGGAATGCAACAAAAACAACCCCTTGTGTTTATTGGAGTGTGGATTTTCAACTCCTCAAGTCTTCCGCTTGGGTTTGCATAAAATTCTTGGCCTCAAGAATATGTTTTTTTCCTGCTTCAGTAGTTTTGGATTTTTTAGTTCCTAGACAAAACGTCCTTTATCCTTGCCTTAAGAAGTGTCTATTTCAGTTCATTACAGCAATTCTAATGGTTACTGTACCTGGATTTGAGGTAGGAGGTTTAAAGAAGAGGAATGCCATTTCCTCCTTCATTATCAGACTTTTCTTGAAGGACCACGTAACTTAAAAGATTTCTGAACACCCACTTAATTCTTTATCAGTGTTTCACTGATATGAAAGTTATGCTAATTCAGCACAGATTTATTGGGTGAAAACCTTTCAAGCTCTAAACTTGGGCATTTTCCCTGAATTTTGCTCCTGCTCTGCCACTAGAGCGCAGCAAGAGAATGTGCTTCCTCTGGCACAGGGGCAAGGCAAAATCATTAAAGCTAAAAGTATGTCTTGACTCCAGGGGAAATTCTTGCAGTTTTCCATGCTCTGGCATTGCAAAGGATTAAATTTATAGAGAGCTATAATTGCTACATTTTTGCATTAGAAAGTGGTAGCTTGAAGAGCACCTTTAGAGGGTTGGCTGAGTCCTGGTGGTTTCCTGGCTTCTCCTCAGCACATGCTACTAGCCATAATTATGGCTTTTATTTTGCTTTTGCTGTAGAATTTTCCCCTTAAAATACATTTTCCTTGTTTCAGAGCCAAGGGTAGAAAAATACTGTTGAGCCTGAAACACTTATAAATTGAAATACACGGAATGGGAAGGTTTCTGGCTGCATTTCGCCCACAACAACTTTGCAGTAGTTCAGGGTTTGCGAGTTGCTGCTGGAAGCTCTGCATTGCACTCTGAAAATTCCTTGCCTGGGAGCATATTCCATGCCAGGGAGTGGGAGCAGTGGTATGAGGCCAGGGACAGGTCCTCTGGGAGCTGGAATCTGAATAGGAGAGTTGAGCCATGTGCTGAGATGCTGCTGCTGCTCATTGTGCCAGTACATCCCCAGAGCTGGGGGCTTGGGCTTGACCCTCACCTGTGCTCCCACCCCTGCCCTGCCCGGCTCCCATCCCTCTCCCGGCTCCGGCTTTCCCAGGACTGCCCCCCTGCTCCTGTCTGGCACATTAACTCGGCTTTGCCTTCTCGTTTTCAGGTATCGATTCAGCTCCCCCCTCCTGGCACTGACATGAGACCGCTGTGCTAACGGGGAGGAAAATCCTCCCCCTTGCTGGAAGTGCCAAGGGTGGGCTGGGAAGGAGGGAACGACTCGAGGTGGTGAGGGGTGGGGGTGAGGGTCCTGTACTCCCTGAGCAGAAGCTGGGCAAAGGTTGGGCTCGATGATTCTGGAGGCCTTTTCCAACCTCACTGATTGTGTGAAATGGTGTCTGCAGGGCTATCCTGGGCAGAAGGAAGAGCTGATTCCACTTCTTCCACTTCCCTCCTTTTTTTCCTCCCTAACTGTGCCTTGGGATAACTCGGAGCAGTTACAGCTGAGGGTTGTGATCAGTGATTTTTGAGTTTGACTTTGGTGCAGAAGTGGCTGCAGCCTGGATTTTGATCTCAGTTGGGCAGCTCTAATAATAACACCTCTCTGTGCCTCCGTTTCCCTTTGCCACACAGGTGACAGGAGGAATAAAGCCTTTGGGATCTGAGCTCTTGATCCTTGACTGCACCACAGGAGCCTTGATGAGAGCAGTGCTGCTAATACACAGTGTTACCTGCTGAGTTTGCAGAGAGCGTGAGCTTTTGGGAGCCCAAATGATAATGAAGAAATTTTTAAAAAGGACCTAAAAGCAGAGGGAGGAGCAGCCCTGGGTGCGTGGTAAAGGTTGACATTGCAGACACGTTTATAATCCCAGCTCCCGCCGCCGTGCGGCTCCTCAGGGCTCAAGGCACTCACTGAATTATGTTTTCTTTCCCTTTTTTGCCAAGAGACTGAAAAGGGGAGAGAAAAAAAACTATTTGTTTGTCTTGTCTAATTTAATTTATGTTATTTATCAAATAGACAGGTTATTTGGGAAACCAGATGGACCCAGGCTAAAATCATCTGTATTTCCAACATGTGAAAAATTATGTTGGAGTGGACACATGAAAGGCAGCGCGGGGCAGGTTTGGTGAGCACTCACCACGTGAGCTGTGCACCTCATCTGTCCTGGGCCTCTAATCAGTTGTCCCAGACCCATTATGAGGGTTAAAGGACAAAAAGACCCCCAGGCACCCACGGGGGTGTCTTCCAGAGCAGCCACGTCACAATTATTTACCCACCCTGGCTTTCACCCCGCTCATTGACTGGTGCATCCCTTCCCCAGGAATGGAGGGGGGAGGGTTTTTTTTCCTAAATAAATGTTTTGGTTGGGTTTGGGAGCAGAGCAGGTGATGGTTTTGGTGTCTGTTTTTTCTCCTTTGGGTTTTCTTGTTGGAAAAGGAAAAACAGGAGAGGGAGAGCAGCAGGGATGGCTGAAAGGGAGTAGATAATTCAAGAAATACAGAAATACAAAAGGAATATCATAAAACCAAGAGCCTCTGTTACTAATTGGTTGGACACCCCGACTGCTGCTGTATTCCCAAGAGCTGAGCCTGGAGCAGCCCCCTGTCACTGCCCTTCCCTGTGCCCCAGGGCAGGACCCCGGCAGCCAGGGGGGCTCCTGGCCGTGCAGAGTCTGGTCAAGCTCGTAGCACAGAAAACAGCTCTGTGAGACCTGCAGGCTTTAGTGGGTGACCTGTAAAGCCAAAGTTTCCTTCTTTATTAACTATTAGTCATTAATATTAATTCCAGTGCTGCGCGTGCTCTGTGCAGGCAGATGTTCAGTCCTTGGGGGTTGTTATTTTCTCTTGTATCATCCAGAAGCCAAATTTAGGGCTGACTCCAGCTCTGCTTCTCCAGGCAGCAAAGATCTAAACCAGCTGTAATTAAAGAAAACGACATAAAAGATTGCAGGGTGTGGGGGGAGGGGAATCAGCAAATCTTGCAGCTTTGCAAGAGATTAATTTTATTTTTAGCTAATATTTTTCTCTGTTCCTCGGGGCTGTTTTCATGCAACACACTCTGTGCTGCTTCCCTTGCAGTGGCCCATTGATTTTCAATATTTGATGGTGTTTGTTCACGTGGCGATGGGGGATCGGTACCCGAGGGGCATGTTCACGTGTGTCCTCGCCCCCTAAAAGCCACCTGTGGTATCCCAGCCCTCACCTTTGCCATGGGGATGCTGCACAGAGCCCAGAGATCCCATTCCATCCTGGCATGGCTAGTTGTGGCTGCTGTGCCAGGCCAGGCTCAGCCCCGAGGTCCCAGCTGGAGGGGGACACAGGCCAGCCCTGCAGCATCTTCCTGCACTGCCCAGTTTCCAGCTGCCACTTCACAGACACTTGTTTCTGTGCAGGAAGAGTTATTAACCACCAAGGCTCTAATGCCACCTTCCCAGCTGCTCAGGATCCAGAGGTGGCATTGCCACGTTCCTACTTTACGTGGAGCCTGAAGGAAACCCTCAACCTTTCCCAAATAACCACCACATCAGAGAAAAAATGGCTTTTCTTTTCTCCCTCCTGCTCCTCAGCCTGAATGGGCCAGAGGGGCCT
>VYZQ01009145.1:0-12634 GCA_013400655.1 Mystacornis crossleyi
TTTAGTTTAAAACCATTACCTCTCATGCTAACACAATAGGGCCTGCTAAAAAGTTTATCCCCATCTTTCTTATAAGCCCCATTCAAGTACTGGGCAGTCACCTCCCTCAGCCTGCTGGCCATGCTGCTTCTGCTGCAGCCCAGGATGTGGGGGGCTTTCTGGGCTGCAACTCCACACTTACCAGCTCACACACAGTTTTCACTCACCAGCACCCCTAGCACCATCCCAGATCAAGGATTTGGGTTATTACTTGTCCAGGAAAGTATGAGTGTTCAGCTGGGAGGACATGGACCCTGCAACTCACTGCAATACGCTGCTCAGTTGTGAGAAGTAATGGCATGCAAAGAATTCTTTGCCCTTTCTGGGCCATTATGATTCTGAACATACAAGCACATGGGACAAATTTCTCCTGGTAATTAAAATGCTTCTCACTGTCCCTACCATTTGCATAAGTGTTCCCACAATTGAAAGCCTGTATAGAACACAAAAGCATCCAAATACTCCTGAGCAGATGAACTGTACAGACCTGCGATAGCGGGGACGATAGGTAGGATTCCTCTGCACTTGCTGAAGTTGTCCTCCTTCTGTGACCCCATCCTTGATCTCTCCCTCACCTCCCTGGTACCAAAAAAAAAAAAAAAAAAAAAAAAGGGTTGTATTTGACTGGCAGTATATTAACTATAACCCTGAATGTAAGCTCAAAAACAATGTATCAGTACAGAAACCCCAGCATATTGAGTAAAAAGAAGCAGCATATTCTCAAAAGGCTTTAATTTGCACGAAGTTGAGGACAAAAGAAGAGCCATTAGTGCTGCCCCTGTTCCTCACAGACTAAGAAGCTGTTACTCTTAGAAACAGTTCTCTCTGATGCACATTTAGTGCATTTCAGTTCATGCCAATGCACTGTAAGGGGTACACGTGTTATGGAGAGGCAGTTATTGATCACGACACTTCTGAATTTGGAAAGCTAACAAAGACATCACACAGAAACTTGCTACAGGCCACTCCACATGGTACACAATGCCCCATCCCACAGGGAACCACCACAAAAACATCAAGAAATTTTAAGATAGAAAAACTGTATTATCTCACATCAAACACTTTGTACACAGTCTTTTCAGTCTTTCAGAGATGCAGTGGTTGTTTTTCCCCTTTAGTTGTTAACTGAAAAGTTATATGTTGGATTGGGTGGGTTTGTTTCTAGTTTGATTTTTGTTTGTGATTTGTGTTTCAAATGCCAGCCATCAGTAATGTCTGTTTTATAAAAAGTGTTACATGACTTACAGTTCCCACTGTACTCTTCACTTTAAAAGAAGGAATTTACCAAGAAATCTGGAAACAGAAGCACATCTTCTGCATCTGACCCAGTAGGAAGCAAAAGCTGCAGCCTCCTGACAGCCCTTGGTAGTCTACATTAAGTTTGACACGTATCCTTCCCATTCTGCACAGCCACGTTAACCACCCTGACCATATTCAGTTTAAAAACCCACAATCACCCGTGATGTTCTCATGTATAAAACTGATCAGGGTAACTAAATATCCAAACAAACTAGGATAGATAGTAGCAACACGTAGCATTTGACAGCAGTCAAGGTATAACAGAGACTCAGAACTCAAAAAAATTACACTTCCCAGTTTACGACAGCTTTATACTACTTATCCACTTCACAACACCAATCTGTTCCGTTTTTGTCAAGATGCTTTGATCAGCGTAACTTGAAAGTTTATTAGACCTGTGTTGCATGATCAGAAGTGCCTCAGACAGTCAGGGGAGAACCGGCCCTGCCAGTATTGTGTGTGGCAGCAGCAATGCAGGGAAACTGAACTCACACTCCGAGGTGGTCCCCGGCGTCGGCCAAAATAGCCCCGTCGATAGCGGCGCCGGTCTGCAGCGTAGCGGCTGCCTTCCACAGGGACTCCATCTGGACCAGTGACATTTGCTGCTTCTGCACCCTGAAAGGACAAAAGAAAGGCAGCCAGGGGGGCGTGAGAGAAGAACAACCAGCAACAGGGAGAAGATGAAACAGGAAAGAGACTCTTTTGCCTAAGTTCCCAGCTACAGTGATTCCTTTCTCCCACACAGTGCAAAAGCAGGTTTTTTATTCCCTACTTCTTAACCAAGAGATACCACCATGAGTTAAGATACTGAAAATCCTATTTAACAGGCTGAGTTCAGAGGAGGAAGCAAGTAGTAACTGACTGGGACAAAAATAACCCTCAAAAAATGTTCAAGAAAGTAGAAGCATACGGAAATTGAAAGTTCTTACAGCTATTAAGCTACCAGACTCCAAGAAAAACTGTTCAGGGCAATATATGCCTCAGTTAGTAATTACTGGCCAGGCTATAGGCTTCAAACGTTCTATCAAGTAACAGTTGCAGATTCTAGAAGCACTAGGATGCAGTTTACTTGTAAAGTTTTGATACATAGCTAGAAATATGCCTTAAGGAAGCCTTTAAAAAACAGATCTCCCCCAGAAAAGCTGTATGATGCCATCTACCCAGGGATTCAAACATCAGACAGAGACACAGCTAAGGTTCTGTGTGATGTTAACTCTGTGGGACCCCACCCTGAGGCTCCATGATCTCTCACCTTCTCTCCCTCGACCACATCAAATTCTACAGTCTCTCCATCGCCAACACTGCGCAGGTACTTCCGTGGATTGTTTTTCTTTATGGCCGTCTTGAAAGGAAGAAGATATATAAAAATATACCATTTTGTTATTTATCTTACACATTCATAGTCCCACAGATGAGGAAAGGGCAGTGTTTTTCTGCTACAATTCGAACGCTACACAGCAGAGCAGTCACCACACCAAGATATTTCAAATACACAGATGTCTCTTGTTTCACAGGCCTACCAATACTCAGTTCAAGGTTTCCTCTTTTCTCACTATTTATGAGTTTATAAATCAGCTGCTGCCCTAGAATCTGCTCTGTCCAGCACACTGAATATGGAGATTATTACAAATCTCTGCATGAACAGAGTTCATATTGAGTCACTGATCTCCTCCAAGCTGTACCAAGGCAGCTCTAGCAGCAAGTGTGATCCCTGCCTTCAGTTATTAGGAGACCTGTAGACCATCTAGAGAGAACTCAAGACCCAGAGCATTTTTGTAAAAGCATTACCTGTATGGTATCGTGGCACGTCGTGGTAACTAGAAAAGAGTTACTGTAACTCTGGTGTAACATGAATTAGCATTTTATCTAGGCATTGTAAAGGAGACCCCAAATATTAGGTGAGTCTGTAAATAACACAGGAATAGTACCAGAACAGACAGATGCAATCTTAGCCATCTCCTGGACAGAAACCTCAAAGCACAATAGTAATAGCGATAAATAATAATACTATTATTGTTATTTAAAAATAACAATATGGGTTTGGATCAAAGCCAGTTGTACACCTCCTCAGACTCACAGGCGACACTCAAGCCTCCTGGAGTGACTTCCAGTTTGTCAGCTACAGATACTTTGTACTCTGTGGAGTATTTCTAGGATTCCACAACAGGTTGTTAGCAGGACAAGCCTACAAGCTGTTCGTTAGGCAAGGTTTCACAAACTGGAAGATGTCAGGGAGAAAAGACTAAGACATGCATTGTACAAGCTAATCCAGTAGCTATTTTCTTACTGAAAGATTCTTAACTTGCATTAGATTATTAAATACCAATTCACATTAAGTTTCATGGTCTGGGAATCTTTAGTTAGCAGGAAGGAGGGAGGTGCAGAGCCAGCAGAAAGAAGCACACATGGAAACACAGGGCATAAATCCAGCTTAAGGAATGGGATGTAGGGCAGAAACAGAAGAGCCAGTTGTCCTGGCTGCAGTTTAAGAAAAACTGCAGAATGACCATCAGTGGAGCTGTTACCTTTGCATAGCAACAATATTCAGTCAACAACAGCCCAAAAATATTTCCACCTGAAAGAAAAATTTATTCAGTTTAAAGCTCATCTTGAGTCATCTAGGAAACCTATTTTCCTTGTTGCTGAATACAATCTCCTTTGTGTTTCAGGCAACAGAGCAGCATGTCCTTCCAGCCATACCTTTCCCTGTATCCTGCAGTATATCCCTGAACAGCCTAAGGAAGGACGCAAGGGTGTATTACTAGCAAAGCAAAAACATCCCAAGAGGTTTGGGGGTTTTTTAATACAGAAACAGAATGAGCTGTTCAAGTCAATTCCTTTGGGAATTACTTTAGCAAGCAAAGACTCCACAATTAGCTCAGATAACTGTTTGCTTTCTGCTGACCTTTTAGTGTAACTGTCCCATTTCTAAAAATCAGATAGAGGTGTTTGCTTTTCCATAAACATTATATACTAGTACTAAAACTCTGCGGCGAAGTTAGTGATTTAGTTAATGGTTTAGTACTATTTGTACTGAAACAACTGACTAAAACTCATAAAAGACTTGTGCTTTGCATATGACAGATGTCAATAACCTGTATTTCAAACTCCTTCCCTTTCCTTATAAGTGCAGAAGAAGGACTAACAAATTTCTTTTCAGCAGAGGGTATGCTTAAGATTGATGAAGCTCCTCAAATACCCTTCAAAAAGCATAATGGAAGATAAAAGCAACAGTATGTGGAATAGAATGTGGAACAGATTCACATGTTCTGTTCCCAGCTTTATGGGCAGAAACTTCAAGAATCCAGATCTGCAATTGCCAACAGGAGAGAGAGGCTGCAGTAGGCTGGAGCTTGTTTTATAAAGGCAATCAGGACAATTTCGTGTAAATCCTACAAATCCAAGCAGAAACTATACAGCTTTACTACTTCAGCTGCAGATAAACATCGCTGAAATAAGCCTCTAACAAGCCTAAGCTCTAAGCTTGATGACAAGACTTTTGCTCTGTGCATCCAGAAGGGAGAGAGCACTATTCTCCCTGTTACTGTTCACCAGCATCCTGCAGGCTCCAGCTTCTCTGATTCAGAAGACAGATGTTTCATGTTAACAGACAACACTCAACAACAAAGCCTTTCCTTTCCCATGGGGACACTGATGAACAGGCAGCTACAACAGCCTTCAGAGCTAGTTCGGGTTCTTGTTTGAAAGTTCTTTCCATGTGCTCATACCACCACATGATCAGCACATCCAGCATTGGGCCAGTAATAGCCAAAATTTGCTACACCGATTACTGGTGCAGGTACTCCAGGCTGTGTGCGATCAACACGATCCTCAGCGAAGTGAAGAGAGAGATTAACAACTCCTCACTGCTTGTTTATTTAAATTCTACCTAATTAAATGGAACTTCTCTGGCTGCTGACACTTTTCCTGGTGTTAAATTGCAACACACACCACAGCCCATGAGGCAGATGGATCCCTGTTGCTCACAGCACCTGTAGCTGACTGACACAGTGCCCTGCACAGCACCTTGCACCAACCAGCTAGACACAGACGCAAAGTGAAGACCTGCACTTCCCAGAAATACTGCCTGGGGCCCCTGCAAGACAAAGGGTTAACTCAAAGCAAGCCATGCATGCCCTAAAAAGAAAAGCATTTTAATCTGTACTAGTTATAAATAGCATCCAATAGCCAGACACCGAGCACTAACCCCCATTCCAATCATGAGATCGGCCCGTTCCCTCCCCGTGCGGACACACGCAGGGGAGGCGGGGAGGAAGCTGTATCTATTCAACTAGGTCAGCCTTATTCTGAAGGGATTAGGAGTGTAATCCAGCCCCTCCCAGGCACGAGGGACGGGCAGAGCAGGCACTATCAGGTGCAGAGGGAGCTTGAAGCAGGATGTTTGCTCACAGCATGGGTTTGCCTCCCTCGTGGACGGCCCCATCGGGAGCTCTGGCAAGAACGTCCCAGGCTCTGGGAGGGGGGACATCCCTGTACAGGATGAGGAACATCCGACTGACGCCGAGCCAGAGCAGCACTAGAAGCATCTACTCTGCCATGCTCAGCCTGCCAAGAGGGTTAACCCGATGCAGGCCTGCACATGATGTGGTATTTCTAAAACAAAGCCAGTTTTGCTCACCCCAAAAGGACTTCAGCCACAGGAGATGGGAAGTGCTCACCTCCACCCCCCTCCACACGCACCCACCAACTTACATTTAGGGGAATAATCTTCTCTACAGGTGAAGGAGACAAAACAGCACAGATAACACTAGCTCTCTGTTTGGGTCTCAGCTGGCAGCCTTTCCAAGCAGAACAACGCTGATCCATGTTATCTGTCATCAGCACAACAGCCATTTGCCAGGATATTGTCTCACAAGTATCAAGAAAATCTCATTTGTCTTTAAGGCAGTGCTGCCTATCCAGAACATGTTTCTCTTCCAGAACTCTTCCCACCCTCCTCTGGACACAATCCCATCAGACCACAGATGTGTCAGCCTGCCCACAGCACAGGCTGCTAAGGGAGGAAAATGACCATCAAAAATTGGTATATGCACTGACAGCTCTTGCTCTCAAGTCCACCAGCTGAATCCGGAATGTGTACTGTGCACACTTCCCAACATCATCTTCACTAGTAACAGGCACTAGACTTATCCCCTCCCAGCTTCAGCCAGATTCAGAGAATGGGTGTACACCCTATGACCCAGAGAAACAGTTACCACTGTCACCACAGTTACCACTATTTAGTCATCAAGACACAGGAACTAAACTAACTCTCAGTGTTGACTCATCAGCTAAGGATGCATGTACATATCCCGATGCTCTGTGACCAGCTCTGGGAAAAAACTTCCTGGTTACATTCGATTGAAATACTGTCATTTAGGCCACAGAGAAAGTTCATGCTTTCAAAGATCACATGAGCCTGCAGACATCTTATATGGGACAAACTCTAGGGGCAAGATTGCAGTTTCTGGTGAATGATGCAAAACCAGATCTAAGGCAACTAACCAGCAGACATCAGCATGGAGACAGCATCCTCTGTCTTGCCATTATTTGCCTGCAACATGAGAGTCACAGTATAAACTTAGAACAGCCTCCTGACAGTCCAAGGAAAGTTAACCAATAACAAGCCGCTGGGCAAGCTCTCTCTGCTTGGGCACACTTGGCACACAGCCTTCCTCTTCTTCCTAAGAGCAGCTGCCTCGTGCAGAAACAGCTGATGGCAACCCAGGCTGGTCAAGAGCCAGACTAGATCATTTTCTCTCCAATATCAGGGAGGGCAGACAGAACAGACCTAGGAGAAGAGGGCAGGAAGAAACAAAAGACACGAGGAGCATGAGGAAATAGGAGGGAGGGACAGACAACAGTAGCAAGGTATTCACAGAGGAGTCATCTCACCAAGGGGAGACAACCAAACAAAAACCACACCAAAAAATACCTTTAATGTTCACATTGGAACAGACAAAAAAAGGGGTTAAGAAGGGTTAAAATACCTAGCGCTTCAGAGAGAAGGAAAATAACATAATATTTCTCCCTGAAAATTTCAACATACGCATCCACTCAAGCTATCTGCAGAAAATATTCCAAGGAAAAGCCAGGACAAGGTTGGGTGGCTGTTGCAGGAAGCTGCATTAGAAACCTATCATGGTACACATCTCTAAGCACAATTATGGCTGTCTTACCTGATGAACAAACACATCTTCTTTGGTATCATTTCTGTGGAAAGAAAGTGAGAAGTCAGAAGAGTTTAGACTAAAGAGATTCTAAATTTATCTAAATCTAATAAAGACTAAAGAGATTTTCTAAACTAGAAATTCCTAGCTTTTCAAGTGAAACCCTCCTTCTCTCAGCCTGCAGTACATGCTCTGAATTCCATACATTCTGTCTAAGCCTAGCTACCAAAACCCTGCTCTGAACTTCTGTGGTCATTTGCCTGAGAACAGAAAGGACTCCGGGCCTTCAAAAGCGTGAGAGGACGGAGGAGGTTCTCTGTAATCTTCTGGCAAACATTCAGTGTTTTCTTTTTATGCAGGGCAGAGTGGATGACTGGACTGCTTGTTTTTCACTACTCTAACTCCCCGAAAACACTTCTAGAGAGACTGCAACCTGAGCTGTTACCCCAGAGGTCAAACAAGACTATCAACAGGACTGGCCACAGCTGTTAACAGAGATCTCCTTTCAGTGAAACTCAAAGCAACCAGGCACAAGAGGTGTCAGGAGAGCCCACAGGAGGAGGACCCAGACATGAACATGAGGTATTCTGGATTAGGCCAGACAGCTCAGGCTTCCACATGCAAAACACAAAGATACGTCTGAGACCTTGAATCCGTGTTTCCATACAATAAGAAAGAGCCTAAGCCCTGCCATCTGTTCACTCAATTCCTTCTCTGCAAACAGAACAGGTGGGTCAAAGAGTTTGTGAAGATAATGCATAATCCCAAACTTGTCCCGGATTGAAGCAACAGCAGACTTCGTGTCAGGAAGAAGCTAACAAGTTACTACACTGTAACCAGCTACCGTGTAGAAGGCTCTTACATCAACTGCTATTCCAGATTTTAAGAGGACTTCCCAACTAAAACTTTTCTTCTATGCTTATGTAACCCTGGTTAATAACCTGCAGAGACTGAGATTAATACCAACCACAACTGGCTTCAGATCCATGAAACCCAGATCCATGGGGTCTTCTGTCTCCTTCTGCACTGTCCAACTTATCCAAATCTACCTGATGTGTAACAGCTCAAGGACTTGCAGAGTGAAATAACTTGCCTGGTATGTTTTTTGGAAGACAAGTGTTCAGCATGCAGGAGTTTCATTCCTCAAAAAAGCATACAAGACATTTAAGCCCCTCAACCCCAAAGATATTTCAGCCTTAAAAGCCAGGGTTTCCTCCAGTAAATTGGAAGGATGGGTCTTCTGCACATAAGGTTGCAGTGTGATCAATCTCACCTACAGCTGTTTGGATTCTCAATGCTGTTCAGAGGTTTGTTTGTGCCCAGAGGAGAAGAGGGAAAAAAACAAAAGCTACAAAGAGAGAATTTCTATGAAACCCAGGCCTGGCATATTTTCAGTGAGGTACTATCAGAGAATCTCAATGAGTATCTACAGGAGGTATTCTGACCAATCAGTTATCACTTAATTTTTACCCAAAAGTATTTCCCCTCATCCTCCTACCCTTCTCAGGCCTTCAAAAAAAGCCAGACAGTCACTAAAGAACATGCAGCTCATTAAGAGTGTAGTAGAAGTAAACATGAGAAACACGTAACAGACCAAATTTGTACTGAGTTTGACCCTTTCTGTTTTCTCCCCATACACACAACCTTTGACTGGGGGCTGAGGTGTTTCACTGAGAAGGAGTTTGCCGAGTGCTCGGCCTAAGCTGAGTATCAACTGCATGAACTTGTAGTCAGGTCCTCAGGTCTCTGTTCCAATTAGTAGGACATGGCCTATCATGTGTACCACGAGTCTTAGTACAGCATAAATACAACTATCAGAATTTAAACATACCTGTTGATAAAGCCATATCCATTTCTGACATTGAACCACTTGACTGTACCAAGAACTTTGGTGGCTGGAAAGAAGGTTAAAGAAGTTAATCTAAAACATAAGAAAGCACAATAATGTTATAAAAATACTTCCATAATTGCATATGAAGTTGCAACCAGACTTATTCTGTTCCCTTAACACTCAAGGTGTGCCTTCACCTCCCAGTTCAGTTTATTCTAATGCAGCAACAAGACACAGTGCTTTAACACACTGTTTTTCAGCCAGAAGTTCACCACACAGCACAAAATCTCGCTCTATTGTCAGAGCTGACCATCCATCCCTTTATTTATTTCTTAGCCCAGAAATGGGCAGCAAAGCTGAAAATCCCACTGCCATTCATCAGTTCTCTTCAGGTTAGTAGCTAGACATGCAACACAGCTGTAGGAAGCTGTTTAAAATTCCTCTCTTTCACTTACAGTTACCCTTCTGTCTTCCTTGGAAACCAGAACTGCCCAAAGAAGCAGCACCAAGTGCTGCGCAACCCTCTCAAGTGGAAAGGCAGCACATCTTTATTCTGGGAAAGTTCTTTCTTGCATTGTCAGCATTGCGCTAAACAAGTAAGACCCCACAAGACATTTTGTCTTTAGTACTTCTACTTCTACTAGTAGTACTACTACTTCTACATCTTCTAAGATGATCTGTGATTGCTTAGCTACAAAGTGACCAACTTCATGTTCTATGACTTTCAGGATCAAGGCAAGCTCCTGTCTCAACAGTAAAAGAGCATCTACTTAGAAGCCACACTGCAGTGTCTTATAGGATCTGGCAAAACCTGTTTCTCCAACTTACAGGAACGTGTAGGAGGAACTCGACAGTGATGATGGAGGCAGTTCAACCCCTCCTTACCTCACAGCAACGAGGTGGACACCACAAACTTGTACTTTTCAAACCTCTAGTAGAAGAGTTCTAGCCTCTATAATTTAAGAACTGTTACTTGTTACCACAGCTTGATCACAACTACCTAAGCACCTTGTGCAGTACTTAGTTGAAAAGGGTGTAGTCACCTGCAGATGACTGCTTGCTAAAAACCTCACATACATGTTTTGGGGGTGGCAGGAACCCAAGAGCCAATTAAAAGGAAAACAGACTAGAGAATCTCCAGTTTACAAGTCCAAACCACTCTGCTAGAGGCAAGAACACATTGTAAATTGTTACCTTCATCTACCCTACACCTATATTCTTTTCTAAATATTCACAAGGAGATGACAGAGCCAGCCACACCTTTGGTCTCCTGCAGTCTTGCCATTCTCATACACCCCTCAAGTAAAAACATCTGACAACAGCAGTGCATTGTAGCACTGCTGCTGTTACTTTCAATAACAGGCCATTTCTCATTGTCCTTCTAGAAGTGAAGGTTTTGGTCTCCTTTAATACACTTTTTAGTAGAAAATGTTCTTATTTTGAAGCAGAGAAGTCTTAACATGACTGAGACATTTCCTAGGAAAAAGGACTCTGCCTAGTACAACATACATTCCCAAGGATTCTTGGTTACAGCAACAGAAAAACATTGTTTCAGTGCCCAACACTGATTCAGTAAACAGTGTCCAGCGCCAGTATTTATAGCTGTGCTTTTCGGTTTAGTTTCATAGGGACATCACCACATACAGACACTTCCTGCTACCACAAAGGCATTGGCTACAAGAGCTCCCTGAACTCAGATGAGTCAACAGGAGGGATCGGGGGGAACACAGAAATAGTGCCAACGGTACCTACAGGTTTCAGCCTGCTTTGAGAAACAATGCCAATACCACTACTTCCCTCAACATCATCCTTTCCCTCCCCTGCAAAATAGCTTTGGAATCTGTTGGCCTACTTGAACCACATTAGGAAGAAGCCTAGGAAGTATAACAAATACTTTCAGAGGGGTCAAGAGGCTGGGGAAGGAGAGGCAGTCAAAACTTACTCTGTGGCCAGCTGGCTGCTGCTAAGTGGATGAATAAGCACAGTTTAAAAACAACACTGTTCCAGGGGGGAGACTCCAGTATATTCCCCCCAAGACAGTGTGCTAGAGAAATACTATTCCCTGCAGACATTCACAGTCTCCCCTAAGTATCACTGTGGGCCAAAAGAACCTCAGACAACAGCATGACACTGACATCCACGGCACAGTCACTGGTAAGCCTGAGCAGGGAAGTCTGGCAAGGAGGAGGACAAGCCCAGAGGAAAACACAGTAACCAGTTACACTGATGAGTCACAGAAGGCAGTTCTGACGTACATCCCACCCGCAAGTGGAAGCCCACATATTCTACAAGGCGCTGTACTCTGATGCTATCAGAGGAAACAATCATCAGCCACTCCTACACCAATGACAAAATAGCCTTTTAACAAGGAGAGCCAAAAGCTTCCTGTGACCAAGAGAAAAGAGAAAGTTGAGTAACCTTTACCCCTGTTCCTAGAAGTCAGACGTTTGGATGGCCTGAGCAAGCACAAGACAGTACTTCTAACGGGATCTTTGTAAAAGAAGGCTTAAGTGGACATAATTACACAGGTGACCATTAACAGGGACACTTGAGGTGGACTTTAATGTAAGTCTATTTTCAATTAGCGTTTACAATGATCATTTTCCTCATCATTCCTAATAAAAAGCTTGCCTTGCAATAAGGCCATTGTGCAAAACCATCACCTCGGTGGTTTTCATTTTCGTGCTAGTTCAGGAAAGGCACTTCTATCTTCACTTCCCCCACCCCTTTTCTCTAAGCAATAGGAATAGGTTAACAAGGTAAAAACATTACCAGGAATCAAACAAGCCACATTAAGGCAAGAAGCAGCCAGATAAACCAGCAGATATGGATGTGATGATTCCTGTGTAGTAATTACTGATGAATGAGGTAAGGGGGGGAAAAAAGAATCACACAAGCTGTGCCTCCGATCTCTGTTTTACTAGAATTCTTCCTAACTCCACTCCAGAGAAATCCTTTACCTGGTTCCTCTCTCCGTTGCAGTAAGATCTCAGTCTTATCCTTCAGCAGAGAAAGTCCTGTTTGTCCTTAGGAAAGTTTGGGACTCTACACTATAAGTCAGCTTCAACTCTGCCTTTATTAAACTCTTGCAGTTACACACTTATAAACAGTAGATCCCTATCGGCAGTAGCCTGCGGACTGAAGTCTTGTCCTTTTCAACAGGTTGATCCTATTTATTACAGTGAAAAAGAGCCACACTTGCTATGCACCGGGCTTGAGCACAGAGATGGCAACACAGCATTTTGTTTACCTTTTTACTGAGAGTAAAGTAGAAATTAAACCCCGCCCCCCCCCC
>VYZQ01009147.1:0-22406 GCA_013400655.1 Mystacornis crossleyi
CGGAGCGGGGGCCGTCCCGGAGACCCCCTCTCCGTCCCGGGACCCCCGGGGGGGGACACGGGGACCCCCGCCCGGGGGCAGCCACACGGCCCCCCACGCGCTGTGCCTGGAGGACCCCCACTACCCGCCCCGTGCCTCCTCCCCGGTCCCCGCTTCCCCCCTCGCAGCTGCATGCCTGCAGGGCCGGCTCTGCCCGCGGCTGCCGCCGCCGCCCCGCGCCCCGCCGCTGTATCTCTGGCAAATAAAGACCCCGCTGAGGACAAACTGAGACAGCACCAGCGCCGCCTGCCCAGTCTCTCTGTGGGGCCGGGGGTCTGCCACGCCTGCCGGCAGCACGGGGCTGAGCGAGACGCGGCGGGCTGGAAGCGGCACCGCCGCCCGGGCAGCGAGGGCAGCGAGACCCCGTGAGCGCTTGTCCCCGGGAAGGATCCCGGGTGCCACCGTCGGGCTCCGTGGGGAAAGGGCCGGGCGGGGCCCCGGGACCACGGCCCCCTCACGCCCACAGGCCCCGCCCGGTCCGGCCCTAGCCCCGAAGGCCACGCCCCCGATCCCGCCCCACCCCTGGCCCGAGCGCGGGAGCCTCTGAGGTCACTTCCGGGACGGACCGGAAGCGGCGCGCTCGCGGTCGCGTTTAAACCGCACAGGGCCGCGCGGCTGCTCTGACCCCGGGGCCGCGACCCTCTGGGACCCCTCTTTTAACCTCCGCTGACTACCCGAGCCCTTCCCGAACTCTCCGGCCCCGCAATGCCCATCCGCGCCCACTGCACCATCTGCTCCGACTTCTTCGACAACGAGCGGGACGTGGCGGCCGTGCCGTGCGGGCACACCTTCCACCGGGCCTGGTGAGCGCCGGGGCGGGCGGGGGCTCGGCCCGGGCCGGGCCGTGGGGTGTCAGCCACGGGCACCTTGTGTGGCCCCGCGCGAGGACTCTGACGAGTTCACGGAGCTGCCGCAGCAGTCCGCAGCTGATTACACATTTGAACGGACTGTCCCGGGAGGTGGTGGAGTCGCCGTCCCTGGAGGTGTTTAGGAAAGACTGGATGTGGCACTTGACGTGGTGGTGATCGGTCGTAGGTTGGACTCAATGATCTCAGGTCTTTTCCGACCTAATTGATTACGTGATTGTGTCACTGTGCTGCTTGCAGGCTCCCTTCCCTGGACGAGCCAGTGTCACAGGGTGTTTGGAGGGAGTGGTGTTGGATTATGGTGAAGCCTCTGTAGCAATTCCATGCTTTTCTAGGACTGTGTTGCAAGTGTCTGTGTTGAAAGGAAATGGTTCTTCTGAGGAAATAAACTTTGTGTGGGGAGGGGGTGGGCATTTGCTTTCCTGGCTAACGAGCTTGGAGAAGGAGCACGGGTGTGATTGTCACTTCTCACTCAGCAGTGCTGCTCGGGCCTGCTCTCTTCCAGCAGCCAGCAGAGCAGGAAGAGCTTCCAAAGGTAACCTGCCAGCTCCAAATCATTACCCTGCTCCCAAAATAAACCTTTCCAGTGTGACATGATGGCTTGGTTGCAAAATGCATTAGTGGCTCTCCTGGGGAGCCCGGCAGGTTTGAATTCATCATCTTAGAGTAGAGCCCAGCCCGGTGCCCCTTGCTCCGCAGATCCATGATCAGTGGCACCCCTTGGAGCTGACCGGGCTGGGATCTCAGCTGTCACATCCCGATAGAGCGGCTTTTGTGCCGCGCCGTGTGCGGATCCGCTCGCTCCTGCGAAGCTGTGGCTGTTCAAAGCCTGTCTCCCAGAGAGATCTGAGCTCTGCAAAAGCTCTGCCCTGTTAAAGATAAGCTCACATGCTAAATTCAGCCAGGAATTGTCTTGGCGATGCAGGTGGAGCATGCGTGTGGAACACGGAGCTCGGTCGGCCACACTGCTGGACTGAAGGCTTGCGGTTCTGTTTTAGTGTGTGACAAAGAGTCACATCCTCGTGTCTCCTGGGGAGCTGGGGGATGGCCCCTAGAAACAGCGCTCCAGGATTTTAAGGATTTACTGTATGTTTTCCTTTTCTTTCTCAGCCTCGTCCAGTGGTTTGACACTGCACCGAGCCGGACATGCCCGCAGTGCAGAAGCCAGGTAAAGCCATCCCCTGTGCACACCTGTGGCACGGTGCTCTGCAGTGGCACCAAGGAGCTGTGGTCTGGGGTGATGCCAGAAAAAGGCTCATGGTAGAAAGCAGAGGGACTTTCTGTCACTTGGGACTCCCCAGAGGCTGAGAGGATGAGCTCCCCTCCACAGCCCTTCTGGTTGCAGTGGGCTGAGGGTGCCTTGCCAGTATCTGCACTGCAGCTCCTTTAGAAAGGGGCTGTGGGTTTTCACAGCTTTTACTCAGGCTGGGTAAGTATTGGCATGATGACAGAAGGGGCTGCAGGGGCTTAATGGTGACACCTGACTTGTGTTTCTGGCGTGCCCAGCCCATTGCTGTCAGGTGAACAGCCCGTTCTGCTGCCCGTGGGCCTTGCAACCCCTCCTGGCTTTGCAGCACTCAACCCTCCCTTGAGAAAAGCAATGGCTGGGGAGGGAGGGAAGGATGTGCTCTGCTTCTGAGATAGGAAGCTGAGGCTTGGGTTTCCATTGGCTTAACTGGGACCTGAACTTCTTTGAAGTCCCTTTATGCTGCCAGTAGGTCTTGGCACGTAGCGGCTGCAGGAGATGTTTCCTCGCTCTCAGATGTAAATTTTTAGCCAGCTGCTGCTTGGGCTTATTCTGCGTTCGTGCTTCTTTCCTCCTCTCAAGGTCTTGGCCTTTGTTCCTTCCCTGACTTGTTGATTCCCTCTGTTCTTCTCTGCCTCTTACATCTCTGGGTTACCATGGAGTTATCGCGAAATAACATCTTATGTGGCAGTAACCATGCAATTAGCTGGTGTCATGACTGTATATAATACTTAAAACACAAAGCTGTAACTGCATGGGGGAGGTGTGGAGAGCTATCAAATTCAATTACAGCACCTTCTGCCTGCAGAAAGCAGCACGTACTTCTGTCTTAGGATTTGGCATCATGTTAGCTCAGCATCAGCTGCTTGGGCCTGAGCTGCCAGAGAACAGACTGCGCTCGATTCAGAAATGTCTGAATCTGTCTGCTGCGGCTCAGGAGCTTGGCTGGAGTCACACTCCCAGAAACTGAGTGGGGGGTCTGCTGCTGTGCTGTTGAGCCAAAGCAGAGCATTGCCATTAATGGTGTCAAACACGTGATGTGATTTGCCTTTCATGGCCTTGTCACAAGATGGTACCTTCTCCCCCTCCATCTGTCTTCCATGTCCGTTGTTTCCATATTTGTGCCCATCACATTCTTCTGTATCCTGTGTTTAGGTCAGCAAAAGACACATCATCAATAAGCTGTTTTTTGATGTTACCCTGGAGGAGCAAGCAGCACCGGATGCAGAGACCTTGCAGGTAACTTGACTGGGGGGTTCTTTCCTCATGTGATGCTTTATCCTCCTGGAAGCGTGGCCTGGCCTGCTAGTCCTCTGCCAGCAGGTGCTTCCCAAGCTGGAGCTTGCTGTGCTCATGTTTCTGACCTGAAGCATATCAGTCTCTGTGATGATCTAGCATTCCCCCCGACCAAATCCCATGTGGTGACTCAAGGAGCCACCTCTCTTTCCTGCTCTTCCTCCTGCTTCTCACTTTACCTGGAAACCTCCTGAAGCAGCATCATATTAGACTGCTGCTCCTCCCTTGGGAATGAGGGTACAGAGCTGTTCCCAAAGGCAGGAGAAGGGAAATCCCAGATGCAGTGAATTGTTGCCGATATCTGTGGCTCAGTTGGATGTGAGCCCCACTAACCCCTCTGGAAAGAAGGGGCCGTTGGACGAAGTGCCCCTTCCTCCCTCTGTGCAGGGAGGTTGTTTGTGCAGATTGAAGGATGTGGGGCAGTGTGATGATAAAGTCATGATTCCCCAAGAGAAACTGGGAAAGGGACTGCCTGAAGCCACACCAGCAGCAGTGAACAGTGTGGAGGCTGGGTCCTGGCAAGATCTTGGCTGGAGCTGGGATGCTGGGTGGTGTGCTCCAAGTGCCACCTTTGGGTGCAGAGAGTTGGGGGTGAGTAGGGATAAACACAGAGTGGCTGTTCCACGTTCTCCTTTGTGTAGTGTGGATGAAACATGGCTCCTTCTGTCTTGGAATTATCTGTTCCAAAAAAAGGGTGGCCAGTTGACCTTGGTGTAGCAGGACGCTTGTACCCTCTTGTGTTTAGAAGCAGCATGTGCAGCAATTACCATAATTAACAGTTGCCATGACAATTCTATATGTACTTCGTATGTCTTTAAAATAAAGCCAGCCAGACTAGATGTCAGTAGCACACTCTTTCTCTGAGACTGCCAATAACAAAGCTGAAGGCCAAAGTGTGCTGAGGAATGGAGGAGCATCTCCGGGCACTGGGAGCCGCGTGCCCTCACAGCAGATAAACGTTTCCTTTTGTACCTATCGAGATCCATTCTCACAAGTGAAATGAGATGAGTGACTCGGAAATGGGTTGCCTGGAGAGAATCGCCCTAGAAAATCTTCCTGTTCCCTCTCACCCCCACCCCAGGATCCAAAATGGGTTCTCCCAGCCTTCTGCTCCAGGCAGGCTGTGCAGAACTGCTCCCTTGCTCAAGGGCAGGACTGTGGAGCTGCTCCTGCACAACAAGCTTAACGGTAACTCCTCCTGCTCCTATAAATCTTGTATGTGTCTGTCAGAGCAACATCTAGCCCCCGTGTACAGCCTGCTTAATGAGGGCACTGAGGTCACCTGCAGAACCAAATATTTTCGTGCGTAAATCAGCATCATTAGCTTGTGTGGGTATTCACTGCTGTGTGCGCTGTACAGGTTGCTGCTGCCTTTGTCACCAGTTTCATGTGGTGTGCTGCCTCGTTTCTGGAGGATGTGGAGTACCTTAAGAACACAGATGCCTTGTTCACAATGGGTGAGGGACTAACGTCCACCTAGATGGGAGGTCTGTCTGTGATGGTGTGTCTGATTCTGGCCAGGCAGCAGTTCAAAAGAAGTACATGGTGGGCCAAGCCCAGGGTCTTCAGAGGATGAGATAAGAATTGCTGGCATCCTCAGCCAGAAGCAATTTCACCTGAAAAAAAATAACAAATCCAAGGTTTGTGATGAACCTTGAACTGCCTCCAAGAGCCATGGAGTGGTGTTCATCTCTGTAATCAACTGGAGCTGTATCCGTGCAGCCCACAGCTGTCCTGGAATGAGCATTTGGCCTCCTGCCATGAAAAGGATGTGCTAGAAAGCAAAGTGTGTAGCTGTGGTCTGCTTGTCATCTTGGGGAGACAAGCTTGGGATTCTCTTCTGAGGACCAGTCTTTGGCACCCAGTGAAGTGGTCGGAAGAGCTCCCTCATGATCTGAAACCCCTTCCAGTTGTTGCAGAATTAGCCATATTATCTTTTGAACAGTAATTGTCTTTGTTGCTGTTCCTCACTCTTGCTGCTACTCTGAAATGTTTGCAGTCAAAGGAGTGCTGGGGCTGTTTTGCTTTCCACCCCCAGGCTAAAACTTCAACAGAAACACCAAAGAGAACCTGGATCCCTGGAGCAGCTGCAGACCACAGGCTCAATGTCCAAGCATTTCTTTCATTACTGAACCTGGGTTTAACCCATGTTGATTTTAAAGATGGTCCTTAGTAAACAGAACAGTCTCCATATGGCTGTTCCCAGAGCAGGAAAAGGGTGAGTTTTGGGGTGTAACACCTCAGTAAGTCTGTCAAGAGCTGCTTGTGATCTGGGGAGTGGAGAGTTCTTCTTCCAAAGGAGATTTCAGCTTGGTGAAGAGGAGGTGGGGGGAGGATTCCTGCCTGTAAACCTGCTGGGCAAGGTAGAAGCCTTGGAGGACAGCTGTCTGTTTGTGGTCAGGATATACTCGTTTGATCTTGGGAAAATGTTGTCTTGTAACTCAGCCTGGCAGAGAAAGGAGAGCTTCTCTCAGAGGAGAGAAAATTGGGAGCAGCTTTTAGGAGCTGTGGTGGAGGATGAGGGATTTCAGATTAAGTTGATGAATGAGGTAATGTTACATAGCTGCCCGAAGTAGCCCAGGATTTCTTTGCTATCATGATAATTAGCACATCTTGTGAGCTCGCTAATCGTTCCTGAATAGGACTCTGAGGAAGCTACTTCAGAATAGTTCCTGCAGCAGAGTTAATTCCACATCAGCCCTCCAGCAGTTGTGCCCCTCGGGGCAAATCCCAGTCAGCTCTGCTAGGCTTTGCATTTAGTCCCTTCTGTTTACCAAGCTTTACATCCCACATTCTCTTTCCTGCCTTTATTGTCACTAGCAGAGCCTCGCTGTGGTCCCATCAGAGCCGTGGTCACTGCTGGTGCTATTCTCGGCTCAGATTTGCATGTAGCACTCTGGGTTGCACAGATTTGTGTGCCTGTGTTGGCATTTTATTGTGGTTTTATTCCACTGCAGTTCCTGCCTGACTTGTTATGTGCTTTCCTCTGCAGTTCTCTAACACAGCTTTTTAAGTCATCTTCTGTTGACTCTTTCCTGCATGTATTTAGCTCTCTGGTTTTTATTTTAAATATACATATAGATATATAGATATAAATAGCCTCTCTTTTTAACCTCTCTGCATTTCCTTTGGCTATTCACCAGTGTTAAGTTATATCACTTCATTATCTCTAATTTAAACTGCAGGGCATTTACTGCCTCTTTCTGATCCTTGATGAAGGCGTTAGAAATATTTGATGTTTCTCAGACCCTTGTGGTACCCAGGAGATGTTGTGCACTCTGTTTGGCGTGTTATGGATTGGTTTCTCAGTGATCTGTTTCCAGCCATTCGATTGAGCTGTTAGCTCATATCAGCATCCCAAACTGCAGTGACTTCAGTGTCTGTCAGCATGTTTGACTGCATGCTGGGTTACCTTTTCAGATGTTTGGATGTGCCCTCCTGTCTCCCACCTGCATCTGATTAAAGTTCGCTTCAGTTTAAAGAACTCTCAGTAATCCAGTTAGTCTGGCAACATCCCTGCCTTATTGCCTTGTTTAGGTAAAACATTATAAAAATTGTTCTTGCCTGACTTCCTGTGTTTCCCTGAGAGCCTTCCAAAATTATTCAGCTAAAACAGGATGACTGACAGTGTGAGAAACACAAGGTTGACAAGGCTAAAATGAAGCTGCAATCCTCTCTTCTCCCTCCAGAGAATGCCAGTTGGAGGTGCTCTTTCTGTTCCCTGTCATGGTCCAGGCTTGTAACTCCGTGCTTGTTGTTTCCATGTTCCTGTCTTAATACCTGTCTGGTCCAAACATCCTGCTAAGAAACCTCCTGGGTCTTTTCAAGATCTGGTGAAAGCATCTCTGCAGAACATTTCCTAATGGAGTTCTCTGTGTTGTGTTTCAGAATGAACTGGACAAGGTGAAGGCCCAGCTCTCCTTGAAAGGTGAGTTCCACCTGCCTGCGGGGGATCGGCAGCCCACAATCAGCAGGTCGTGGGCTCTGCCTGGGCCAGGTGGCTTGCCCTGGTCTGAGGAACTCCTGTGCAGAGGCCACCCCTCTCTGAAGCCGCAGGCATGGTTCAGACTGCAAACTGTTTTGCTAGAGCAACTTCTTCAGAGCTTTTTTTGAGGCGAGAACACTTAAAGCAGTGCAAAGCTTATGTGGCAGAGCCTGAGTCCACAGCCTGGCCCAGCTCTGCTGTTACTTAGGAGCTCACTGTGAGTTTAGACAAGTAGATGCAATTTTTTTGCCCCCTTCCTAATCACAAGCTTACAGAATTGCAGCACAGCTCTATCCCGAGCAGGCTTGAAAGCAAAAGACTTGGTTTGCTTGCTGGGAAACTCACAGCTGCATATGGCAAAGGCTCATTCCCTCCGACAGATGAGAGGGTGAAAGTGGTGTCCAAAAGCAGCAGTGGGAAGGCTTTGGATTTGTTTGGCTGTTGCAGTGCCACATGTGTCGCGGGAAGAGCAGACGGAGTTCAGTGTGTGCGCACTTCCATCTTCCCATCTTTAATTTTAGAGGATGTTTGAGGGAGGCAGGAAAAGCAAAAGCCCTGGAGACTTGTCGATGGGTTTTAAGCATCGTCTGTAGGCAGCCTGTCATCAGAACATGAGTCATGAGCAGCAAAAGGAAAATGTCAGTCTAAGTGACAGAAATCCTAAAACATGCTAGCAGAAGGGGGAAAAAAAATGTTTAAAGAATGCTGGGGGCTCACCCACGCCCTGAGAGTTGTCTTTCCTCTGCGTTCCCTGCATGCACGAGACAGACATGAATAGCCAGTAGATTGAGGATTCGGTCCCTAGCCTGAGAGCAGAATTGGATGGTCTGCACGTCTCTATTCTGAGGCCTGTTCTCCTGCCAGCTTGGTTGAGTTTAGTGTCTTGGTAGAGAGCCAGATCTTCTGGGGAAGGTGGCTGGGATTCTTGCTAGGATATTATCCAAGAAAAACTGCTTGAAGGCCCTGCTAATCTTCTCGGCTTCTGGTGAGTAGAGGTTGGATTTGACATTCCCTGTCCCATTCTCTTTTCATATTGGAAATGCGAAGCTCCTTCCCACCTCCTGCCTCCTTTGCTGTGGGTACTCTGCTCTCTGCTGGTTCCTGTGTATAAGTTCTCCACGTGAAGCTGTGCTCAGCTCTGTGCGCTGCAGAGGAGCTGTGGAGCTACCAGGCTCTGATCAGGCTGCAAATGGCTCGAGAGGTGCCGAGCTCCGAGCAGACCCAGCAGGCTCTGTGGGAGGCACTCTGAATGAGCTGAAAGCTCATTCCTGCAGCACGGAGGGGTTTGAGTCCTGCCATCTGCCTCTGGGCAGCTGGGAACGGAGGAGGGGGAAGCCCTAACTCTTTCGGTGGGTGTGGAGTCCCTGTAAATGCAAGGGAGCATCTCCAGGCACTGCCTCTGGTGAGAAAGGGTTATTCAGATCAACGGAGAAGCCACCCGCGTGCTTCTGCTGGAACACGTTCCTCTCTTGTCCCTTGGTCCCACATGGCTCTTTTACTCCCTGATTGAGCAGTGAAGCTTCACTGCAGGTCATGCTTCCACAGGATGTGGAGGCAGAATTTGAAACTGGATGGCTTGCAAGGAGAACAAGCTTTTTGGAAAGGCACTCTTTGGCTCTCTACTAGTGCCAGGCTGGAGCCACAGGTGATTTTAGCAAAGACTAAAGATGCTGAGCTGAAGATTTTACCCTGCTCTCAGCAGGGTTAGGTGGAGGGGTTCCTGCTTTCCCTCATTACCCAACTGCTTTGAGCTTCTCAGCGACGCTGGCTGTTCCCTGCATAGGTCTGGCAGCTCCTGATGGTGGTGGTTGTTTTGTGAGCTGTTCTTCCCTTTTCTCCACAAAAGAAATTGAAATCCGGTGGTGCTTTCCACCACCTTCTCTCTGGTGGTCAGAGGCATGTGCTTTGCTCCTGGATTGCCAGAGGGAGGGACAGCAGGACTCTAAAAGTGGACACTTGGGGAATCTACTTAAGCTGTCATGTGCCCTGCAGTGTCCCCAGTGTCGCTGCCTCCTGCCCTTTGATGTAGGTGCTGTGGTTGGTGAGGGCACGTGCAGCAGCTTGGCGGACCACTGCGTACAGCTGCCCAATGGCCCCCAAAGGGGTTCCTGACACACGGGGTTCCATGTGGAGAGGATGGACACAAAGCTCTGTTCTCCAGCTCTATGACAGCTTGGTGTAACTTGGGAGGAATTATTTCTTTGTGCAAGCCTGGCTTTGAGAAAACGCAAGAGTTAAGATACATCATCTTAATGCTAGCAGGGCTGGCACTGGAAAGCTATTAAAGGAAATTTTTTATCTTTAGTAAAGAAATCTTGAAGCCTGCTGGCACTGAGAGCAGCAATTGCTCAGTACAGACCCTGGTGCAGACAGCACTTAGAGAAATGGCTCTCTCCAGGAATGGTCAAATCCTGGCAGCCTGGAGCTGAGCCTGCAAGCAGTCTGTGTGCTCTTGCTGCTGTGGTGCAGCTGGAGTCTGGGTTACCAGGCCATGACCTTTTTCTTTCTTCTTTTCCAGAGAAAGAAAAGCGGGAATGCCAGGCTGTTGTGGACAGCCTGAGGCACACTCTGGATGTGCGCAATGCCACAATAGAGTCGCTCCAGAAGGTGGTGGGAGAGACAGAGATGCTGTGCTCCTCTCTCAAGGTACCCTTTCTGTCCCCAGCAGGACTAACCATTATGCAGTCAGTGTTAATTCTGTTGAAGATTTCTTCAGATCCTGCTAATAACGAGATTGTGCTGGTGGGATTTCGGGTCTGGTGCCTGGGTTTTCATTTTGGTTTGATTAATTGAAGCAAGTGCTGTTGCTGGACTCGAGGTCCTGTTTGTGCTCTGCCTGAGGTGATTCAGAGGCATAAAAAGCCTACAGGCCTGTGGTTTGTGTACAGGTGCTCAAGGCAGAGGTGTCCCTGGTGAGGGAGAAATGCCAGCCCAGCCTGAGGAATGTGGCTGAGCCTCACTAATGAAGTGGCAGTGCTGGTCATAAAGGTGGTAGCAGGAATCTAGTGTAGGAACTAGCCCCAGCACCCCGTTGCTGAAACACTGACTCCCTGAGGTAGAATGTTCTTCTGAAATGGGTTTAGGCCAAGCGGGATTGAAGGAAAATTAGTTTCTTACTTTGATTGGGGGAGAAATCAAACTGAAAAATACGGAGGGGGAGTTGCAGGCTTCAGCTGAGTGGGATCTGATCCAGCTAACTCTCCTGTCTCTGTTCTGTTGCCAGGGCTTTGCCTCAGTTAGGTTAGTAACGTTGTGAAGTCCAGGGATCAAATATTCCTGTTGTGTTTCAGCATGCAGTGACTCAGTGTGTAGTCATGTACCGTGCGTAAACAGCAAGAGGAAGAGGGTAAGAGCAGGAGCAGCTTTGTTGGGATGTCTTGGACCAGCTTTGCCTTGGTGCTGGGCTGGGCAGTCTGTGCTGTGTGCAGGTGATGTGCCTGTGTCAAGAAAGTGGGGTGCAGGCAGGTGGGGTTGTGAGCTGCAGGCTGAAAGGTGGGGTGGGCGTCTACGGCACTTCCCAAGCTCTCTGACCCAGTATCCTAAACTGCGTCGTGTTTCTTGACCTGCAAGGCCGAGTGGCCCAGAGAGAGCTTGTGGATGTGTCGTGGTCCTGTCTTGCTGTATGCCACCTGCAGCTGAGCTTTTTTGGGAGGAAGCATCTGGGAGGTCTACCTGACACTAGGACAGAGAGAGTAAGGAATTAATGCCAGGCAGGCCTCGCTGTGAGCCAGCACAACTGCTTTTGCCCAACCATGGGATTATATCCAATCTGCTTGCATGTAAAGGCACCCTGCATCTTGGCCATGCCATACATGCTGGTGTGATCCTGGATAGGTCAGTGGCAGGATACTACTGATGCTCCCTACTCCAGCAGAAATAGTTGTGACAGTGGAAGCTGGTACTTGCTGCTCAACTCAGCATCTCAGTGCCTGCTTTTCCTGCCTTGACACCTCTGGAGAAGGCTCTGTGCTTATCTTCCCTGTTGCAAAACCCTCTCTGTGTGCTTAAGTCCCTTTAATGAAAGCTGGGCAGGGCAGAAGGATTAGGGACCTGGAGGTATCTTTTCTGTGGTGTACGGGGTTTCCCAGCTGAATGCCAAGCACGGTCTTAAACTGCATCATTAAAGATTAAAGCACTAAAGTTCTGCAGTGAAAATACAGGCTTAACTCACTGTGACGCAGGTTAAGGCTGCGAGCTGGTCCTGTCTTCTGCTGGCACTGTCAGTTTGCTGCTGTTTCAGGCTGGCCGAAGCTGGGGACTCTGCTCTGACCGGGCACAAAACAGTGCTGTGGGGATTTGAAGTGTTGAGAGTTCTGGTTAGGGAAAAGCCAAAGACAAGCTCCAGTTAAGAAAGAGTAACACATGAGCCTGCAACACTGTCCTTCCTCAACATCCCAGTGGTTTCACAGCTGTTTGTTTTTTGTGGCAGGAAGTGGATAAAATCCTTAAACTTCTGTGTGGGACGGAGCTTTACAAGGCAATGATCTTTTGCCAGGCCTCTTCCCGGAATCAGCGCTGTGCTGAAACCAGAGCTTTTCAAAGTTTCTGTGCAAGGTGCCCAGGCATGCACAAACCTAGACAGCACAGATACATCAGAACGGTGCTAATTCAGCTCTCCCCATCCTCTGCCACACTGCGGATGTGTGCTTTTCCAGCTCAGATGAAATTCTGTGTTACTGCTGTAGAGCTGGAGAGGCGATGGCTGCAACAGGCTTGCAGCAGGTGAGAGAAGTGCCCAGGTGGGGGTCTGGTTTGGCTGAGGTCTCCCAGAAGAAACCCACTCATTCCTATTTATGCTCTAAGCAGCTAATGGCAAGGAGAGTTGGGAGGCTGAAGCAATCAGCTGTGCATGGAGGGGAAGGCAACAGCAAGGTGTGCTTGGTGTGGACTCGTTTGTTTTTGAAAAAGAAATTGTCTCTGCTGCGTACAGGGCACTGTGCAGCCCTTCCAGTGCTCCTGAGAGAGGGGCTACGGTGCAGTTTCAGCTCCAGCCTTGCCTTGTGATTAGCTGAGACCCTGCTGTGCCTGTGGAGAGCAGAGCTGGGGGTACAGTGGGAGGGAGCTCTACTCTCCATAATCCCGGGCTGCCGCGGTGGTGATAGCATTTAGAGCCGATGTATGCTCCCAGCTGCCCGCAGTGCGCATAAGCCAGGATGTTTCTCCAACAATCCCTGGGGCCTTACTAACGGTCTGTGTGTGCTTGCTTCCCTGCAGAAGCAGATGAAATTCCTGGAGCAGCAGCAGGAGGATAACAGAAGTTCAAAGGAGGAGGCCCGCCGGCTGCGGAACAAGCTGAGAACCATGGAGCGGTGAGATCCGGGGTGCTCCCTGGACCTTGCAGGCTGAGTTGCACACCTCTGCCCGTTTTGGGGAGAGCAGGAGGGGTCCTGCTGGGCCTGCTGCAACACCCACCTCTGTGTGCTCGATCACCTTACCTGTAAGGTTGGAAATGTCTGCATTAGCTACCTTTGCCTGCCTGTGCTCTTGCCCCTGCTGTTTCCAGACAGCTGCTCTCATTAAAGAGCAGCAAGGCAGGCTACTGGCCTCATCTCTAGTGCACTGAGCATGCCTGTGTGCCATTTCTGTTATCAGAGGATGCTGGGGCAGAATGCCAGCCCGGGAGCACAGTCAGCCACAGGGCTATAGGGACCAAGAGCTGGGCATCAGTTCCATGGCAGTATGTGTGTACAGCTGCCCCCTCTCTAGTCCAAGTAGTGCTGCTTTTCCCTAGTGAAAAGCCCTGCTTGGGGTGAGGCAGCTGTGTCTCTTCTCCCATGGCCCTCAGAGTGCCTGCAGCAGAAGCTCAGGCTGCACCAGCTCCTGGAGGGGGAGGCAGGGCTTTTTTCTCTTTCCCAGGTCTGTTTGTGATTCATGAGCTGAGGGTATGTTTTTGTTTGTGGGTTTTTTTGTGCAGGATCGAGCTGTTGCTTCAGAGCCAGCGCCCAGAAGTGGAGGAGATGATCAGAGAGATGGGAGTTGGGCAGGCAGCGGTGGAGCAGCTTGCAATCTACTGTGTCTCCCTGAAAAAGTAGGTGCTGCAGGCTTGGCACAGCTGGCTGGTGCTGTCCTGGGGATGCCCAGGGAGAACCCTCTGCCGAGCACCAACAGGCACACGGGCTCTGCGGGGCTCTCACCACCTCTTAGGGCTTCCACTGGGTTTTGACTGACAGATCCTGGGGACCTAGTTTGGAGCCTGTCACACTGAACTGTTCCTCTTGTCACTGCAGTGACATGTGTGTCACCATGGGAACTGTCTCCAGAGTTGCCAGTGCACCTATGAAGTGATGGTGATTATTCCCTCCGCTTTCCTCTCATGCCCGGGGGAAAGCGAGCGGATGCGGAGCTCTGGGTTGTGCCCTCTGCAGCACTGCGCTGTGCAGCTGTGGCCTCTGGCAAAGCGAGCCTGCACTGCTGCCCTCCCCTACCTGGATATCCATCTGGTCCTGCTGGGAAAAAACACAGCTTTTTTTGTGTCCGTTCTGATAGCAGCTGAATAACTGCAGCTTTGGTACAAAGCTGTAATGAGGCGAGTGTCCCCGTGGTGTAATTGGGAATGAATGTGCATGGCCAGTGGTGTGAAGTCTCTGAAAAGTCACTTAAAGCAAAGTTCCCTGTTTGCTGCCAGCATGGAGGCTGTGCTCTGTTGTCTGTCTTTTTCACTGGCAGCTGAAATGTCTCTGGCTCCCCATGCTGGTTCCCATTTTGCTGGTCGAATCAGGCATGGTATCCTGTGCAGGTTTTTTCTCCCCTGTGGTGTCATGGAATGTGTGACACAGTGTTGGTACACTTGTCTCTGTTCCTTAAAGGGCTTTGTGTCTCCTGGGTTTTCTCTGGTAGCTCTGCAGGTCCAGAGCTTCAATTTAAGGGTCTTGGCTTGTCTCTGAGCAGTTCTGGTTCAACTGTCTTACAAACAGCGTGCCTCTTTGGGTCTCTTTGCAGGGAATATGAGAACTTGAAGGAGGCTCGGAAGATCTCTGGTGAGATGACAGAGAAGCTGAAGAAGGAGTTGTTTTCTGTCAATAATAAGGTAAAAGAGTGTGGGTTGCCAGGGTGACATCTGGTCTGTAGATCCCTGTCCATAACTGAGGCCTAAGGCCTCTGCAGTGACCCCCTCCCACGCTGATCAGTACAGGTGTGTGGAAGGGTCAGGCTGGGGTTTCTGGGTCAGGATGTGACGTGGTGAGCGAGCAGCTCGTGGGCTGTTGTCAGGAGGGCAGTCTCTGGGGACAGTGCTGGGGCTGTATGTGCAGAGCCAGCCAGAGTTTGGCAGGAAGCCCGTGCTGGAAGGCAGCAGCACACAGGTGCTCCACTGCTCCCACTGGGTTCTGGAAGTAGCAATTCCTTCATCCGGCCACACTGCTGAGCACTCAGCTGCCAGCTCCTCCTGCTGCGGAGCTGGGCCCCAAGGAAGTGGGAAGGGGTTTGGAGCCAGTACCAGTTGAGCAGGGCTTAGTCCTGCCTTGGCATGACCAGTTACACCCAGCTTTGTGCCTTCAGCCAACTGAACTGGGCCAGGGCTCCCACATCACACTGTGCCCAGGCAGGAGAGGTTCCCAAAGCACAGTGAGGACACACAGGTGGGCCTGCACAGAGCCCGCATGGGCTGGTCCTGAGCTGGTGCGGAGCTTGGGGATGCTGATGTGCATCTGCTGCTGTGCTCCCCCTGCTCCAAGCCTGGCTGGGGTCTGTTAGCTCAGGTCAGGCAGAACTCTGTCTGTTCTGGTAGCACATCCCTGTGAAAAGCATGTGTGTGTAGCCTCGCTCCCCAAGGCACAGGTGTTCCCTGGGGCATCCCTGTGTCTAAGCCAACAGAGTGAGAAGCTGTGGGTGGATTTGGCCTACTTTTTTTACTCAGCCATAGCTGTTGTCCCCTCAAATGGAGAAGGAGGTTTTCAGATTGCTGTACTGTGCTCCCCAGAAGAGTTAATCCCACAAGGTGGTGCTGCTGGAATTGGGCTGCTCCTGGCTGAGTCAGACCCACGCTATGATGGCCAGTGTGGGTCAGGAGGATGCAAGTCAGTGCACAAGGGGCTCCAGGCTTGGCTGACAGAGAGCTGACTGTACCCACAGTCCGTGGGCTGGCCCAGACTCCCGGACCCACTAAAGTGTCTGAAGTGGTAGCAGTCCACTTCCTGACCCCTGCTCCTGGCATGCTGCCCTGTTGAATCAGGCTTGTCCATGTGCCAGCACTGCTGAGGGACAGGCATCCTCCAGCCTGTGGTTTGTAATTCCTGTGCTCTGGTGTGTCCCAAGTCCTGCAGGGGTTCAGAACTCAGCCACCAAGTGTTAGAGCAGGGAAAAACTGTTGCCGTCAGGCATAAATGCTGGGCAAGCAGCCCTGGAGATCCCTCTGCAGGCAGCTTGTGGAATTGGGTAGGGATTGGACTGTGATCCAGGAGAGATTGGTCAGACTGACACAGGAAAATTGAGCTCTTAAACAGGGGGAGTAGCACGTGGTGCAGAGCACACTGCTCTCACAGGGCTCTGCAGTCCTCTGTACCCCGGTGTTGTAACCCACTCTGTGTTCTGCAGCTGCAGAAAACGACCTCCGAGCTGGAGAAGACAAAGGAGGAGTTAAAAAGCACACAGAAAGATCTGAAGAATGCAGACAAGGAGATCTTGGTGAGAATATCATTCCTCGTGGCCAGCTGCCAGTTACTGCAGACTGGTCTGCAGCTGCAAAGCCAGGAGTTATGCTGGCTTTTGCTCAGTGACTAAGTTTCCCAGCCTACCTCTGAGCTCCACCTGATGCTGATTTATGGAAAAGGGGCAAAGTACCTACTGCTGAATCTTTCCTTATCTCACTGTCTGCTTTCCCTTTTCCCTCCAGAGTTTGAAGAAGAAGATAGATATCCTGCAGGATACTCTGAAGGTCCCCTCTGTAACCAGGGAAACACTCAGTCGGCTCGTCTTTGAAAGGTTAGTGAGCTGCATCCTCAGATACAGGCCAGGGATGGAGGTGACAGGTCCAAAGCAAGAGCTGACAGTTTGACTGTCTGAGAAGGCAGAGATGTACTAGTCTGGCAGGTGTCACAGAAGTATGGCAGTTTTGTTCCTCGTGTCCTTTTTCTTGTGGCTGACAAGAGGATGTCACACACATAGAAAAAGTCTGTGTCTTGGAGGGTTTGGGTCAGTAGAGGGTGAAGGAATGGCCTGAGTTTTGAAAAAGTCTTTGTCACTGTGTCCTGCCTGGGAAACATCCCCAAAGCTTCTCTTCTCATTGCTTTAGAGTTGGCCTTGTGATGAGAGTGCCCTGGTGTATGGGGATCAGAGATCTTAGCCAGGCAGAGGAATCTAGCCTGAAAAATGACATCTCCTTCTATCCAGCCTTTCTTGAGGAGCCTATGCCATTACCCCAGTAGAACAAGCTGGGTTGTGTCCATAGAGCAGCAGTGTGCCAGAGCGATTCCTGGGCTCTGGGTGCTGCTGTTACAGCACTCAGCATTTGAAGGGGGGCAGTAATTTGGGACACTGAATTTAAACTCTGGGGTTCAGATTGTCCTTTCTTTGACGTGTAAGCAGAACAGGGCTGTTCTCCTGGTGCCACTGCTGGCTGAGCAGTCAGTGTCATGGGGTGCAGCTCTGCCTTCCCCCGGTGGTGGTGGCTCAGTGACTGATGCTTTTCTTGGCCTTGCAGCCCTGTTCCCGTGGAACTGCAGCATCCAAAGCTCCACCGCCCATTCCACAGCGATGAGATCAATCTAGATGCTCCTTATGATGTGGACACCCCTGAACACCAGCCCTGCACATCTCCCTTCGGCGCTACAAAAAGGCAGAAGCTGGATAAAAAGCCGTGAGTTTTCCCTCCTCTTTCTGCTTCTAAAGGAGATCAAAGTCTCACTGCTTTGGAAGTTGCTGTGTAAGATCAGATAGCTCTCCAGCTGCCTGATAGCGTGCTGCAAGCTTTGTCGTCATTGGCTTGGCCTTGTCTGTCCTTGCCAGCTCCACTTGAACAATAAATCTCTGCTGATTTGCTCCTTGGGCTCCTTACAGGCCTCCTGTGGTAAATCTGGCGAAGAAAGTTCTGAAGGAAACAGTGGAGGTAAAGGACTAATCTTGATTTTTCTGTGTCGCCTCTTTGATTCTGCTGTTAATAAGCTTGGGATAAAGAATCTATTTTCTCCCTTGTGGCCATAGACCGGCCCATCTATAGAACCAGTCTGTGCTTCAAAGTGTTTTCCTTGATGGTATCTTAGAAAAAACACTGTTGCTGCCCCAGGCCTCCTGGAACTGGGCAGGAGAAGGGCGGGTGGGGACCCATGTGCTTCTTGCTGATAATTCTGTCCCAGATGTGCTTCACAAACACCACCTGGAGCTGACCACAAGGGCTGTGGGGTCAGCTGAGGTGGCTGTTCTCCTGGCCTTGCTGGGGCAGTGTCCTGCCTCCTGGGCACTGTTCCACATAAGCCCCAGTGGGAGGTTGGAAGCTGCTGGTTTTCAGCCTGACATGCGGTATGGCAGTAACCAGTACCTTAAATAGCTGTCTGTGTTATTAGTGCTGCCTGTATGTGGACTCCATTCAGCAGACTGTGCTGATTAAAGGGCTTTTCTTGTTTTTTTTGTGGGACAGAACGGGGCAGATGATCTGGAGGATGATGCTCTTAAAGGACTCTTGCCAGCGTTCATCAGGAACTCTGTTCTCTCCAAGAAGCCATCTTTGGGCGGTTTGCGGCGTCCCCACAATAACATGGGCTCTGTAAGTACGACTGTCCAGTTGGTGAGTGTGCCCAGGGCTGGCACTGCCACCTCTGTCCTGAACTGACCTTGCAAGAGGGAGCGAATGAGGCTTTCACCTTGCCACATACAGTGTGTGGAAAATAAATTTCGGAGCACTTCCTGGCTACTTCCCAGTCCTGCAGAGCTCCAGGGATGACAGATGCTCATTCCCTTCCTGGCAGCCGACTAAGTGGCTCTCAATGTCCTATTCCTCCACCTCCTTGGAGCTTAAGGTGTTCTCCTTGTATTCCTCAGTCCCAGTGACAAAATCTTAAGCCTTGCTTGGCTTGTCTCAAAAAGTGCCCCATATTCCCAAACTTTATTATACCTGTAAGTCTGTCTTTTTCCAAAAGTGAGGGATTAGCACAAGTACTGAGTGTTTCTGAGTGCCTTAACCCCTCTCCAGAATGTGTGGTCTACAAGACTTCCCCTTCCCCATAACCAGCATGAGGAGAAGTAGCCAAGGCTCAGTGTGCTGCTCCAGGCTCATTTGTTTTTCTCTCCTAGGTGAGGATGGGCTACGATGGCATGGGAGGCAGGACGAAGTTCATAGAGCCAGTATCCTTTCCTGGAGCTTATGTGGCAGTACTGGTGCTGTGGGCACCTCATTTCTGTTCTTCCTCTTTGGTCTCAGTCAACAAAAAATAGACTTGGGATCCTCAAGGAATGATCTGATTTCTCTCTGAACAAATCCGAGCTTGGCAAAGGCATCAAGGGACCTGAACTTGCTGGGAGCACTTGTGGCTGGTTCAGAGGAGCACATCAGCTAGGAATCAGTGCATTTTACAGGGACTGCCTGTGCCCCTGAGATCTTACAGCAGCAGTGTAGCACAGCCTCTTGCTGGCTGTGTGCCTGCCAGCCCGGAGCCCTCATTCCTGTGGGATGCTGCTGCTGCGCTGTGGTGAGGAGTGGCTGGGCCGAGCTCACCCCATGGGTGTGGAGCTGCTCCTGCCTTGGGATTGCTCTGCTACGAGAGGCTGCAGGCTCTGGCTGCTCTGCCTTTACCTGCACAGTGTCCTGGCTCAGGAGGTCTTGCAGCTTGAATTGATACGCTGTTAAAATGCTGTTTTATGTGCAAGGGGATAGCATAGAATCATTAATGTTGGAAAAGAGCTCTAAGATCAGAGTCCAACCATTAACCCAGCATTGCCAAGCCCACCACTAACCCATGTCCCTAACCACCACATCTACATGTTTTTTGAGCACTTCCAGGGACTTCCACCACTTCCCTGGGCAGCCTGGTGCAATGCTTGACCACCTGTTTAGTGGAGAGATGTTTCCTAATACCTGGTCCAAACCCCCTGTTGGGGAAATGCTCCCTGACTCGTGGGACAGGAGTGTGTCCGAGCTCTGCTGCTGTGAGAAGGTAGCAAAGCCCATCCTGTCCTGCAGGGACTTCTTCCTTGGATGCAGATGCGTGGCTGGGTCCCAAGTCAATGGTTCAGGCTGGATTACAGCAGGTGTTGGATCACTTGTATTCCCAGGGCACTGATCTGTGCTTTCCTTGACGGCTTTACCTCCAGACAAACCTGGCGGAAATCCGTCCATTATCAGTGAGGAGCAGGAAGAAGGTCTCCAGACCAGCATCTGCAGCTCCTTCTGCATCTTCTTCCAGCAGCAGCCAGGCCAGAATGGACACTTTCCTGCTGTGAGAGCCCCTGACTTCCTGGGAGAGGCTTGGAAGAGGCTGCAGGGCAGAGCACACTTGCCCAGAGCCTGACACAAGGCAATGTGCAGCCACTACTGTTTGCAAAGCACTGATGCTGCCTTGTGGGTGAGATGAGCTGCCCTGTGGAGAATCCTGCCCTTGCAGCAAGCCAACAGGAGGCCAAGCCTCTGGCTAATGAGTTACTGAGTTACCCTCCTCGTTTTACCACTCCTTCACCTTTTCTCATGCAGAATTGACAGGGTTTTCTTGCCTTCTGGCCTCAGAGCTCTGCAGTTGCTGCTGCTTTGGGCTCTCTGGCACCAGGTGGAACTGAACTTCTTGGACACAGCCACAAGTAGGAGGAGCAGGAAGGATGTCTGGGATGTCAGTCTGGAGAGCAGCAGGGAGAAGGGACCTGGACCAGCTCCATGCCTCTTGTAAATAGTTACAGGAAAGTTTACTGGAGGAAGAAGTGGGTAGAGCAACCTGTGTGGCTGTGGAGTGTCTATATATTCATCATCAAATTAAACACCTCTCCTCAACCGCAGGCCTGTGGAGGCTGGGGAGACCCACAGGTGGGCCTGGGGGCTGTGTTGCCCTGCCCTGTTTTAGGCCATGAAGTCCAGAGTGGTCTTGCAGGCTTGGTGGTGAAACTGCTGACTGGGGAGGAAGGTATTGGGGTGACCCCCTGCTCCACTTGGAAGCAGAGATAGGTGTGCTGGTGCAACCTCTGTGCTTGGCACATGTGGGTGTGAAACTTGTTTATTAATTACTATTTTTTAATAAGATTGTAGAGTATTTTTGTTATTTTTAACTGTTCTGCCTTGTGATTAGAGGGTTTGGAATGGCCTGGAGAAGTGCTGAAGAATGGCTCCCTTCAGGGGGAGGGGGAGGCTGGTGGGGCTGAACCTGTCTGGGTTCTTCAGCTTGGAGCCGTGGAACAGGAGATCCACACCTGAAGCAGGGCTGTCCGAGCTGCAAGGAACAGATGTTGTGAGGCACCTAATAAAGCACTCTGCTGTACAAATCTGACATTTCCTATTTCCAGCTGCTTTAGGCCAGAATCTGTTATCCTTGGACTGGCTAAAAACATATTTTTAGAGAATAAAATGTATTGCTGTGCACACTTATTAACACAACTGGCTTCTGAGCATTTTCCACCCTATTGCACCTCAGGGTCGAGGTCTGAGCTTGAATGCTGAGTGTAGGGTGATGGATGTGCTCAACCCTTCAGGAACCTTTGGGGTGCCAGCTGTGGTGGGGGACAGGCCCCTTCTGCAGGGAAGGACAGTGGTGGGGTGAAGCCATGGGGACAGGGATGTCCATCCCCGGGGAAGTGAACAAGGCAAAACCTTGCAGAGCATGAGCTGTGTCTCACCTGCATCACCTGAGGCTGACCGCAGAATCCAGTGGAAGGGGGGGAGAGTTTGGAGGAGCGGGAGAGGGTTCAGAGGGCTGGGAAAAAAAGAGTGGGGGGAAAGGAGGGGGGACTTAAGCGAAGTAAATTCTGCAGAGAAGAAGCCTGGGAGAGGGTCTGCAGAGAGCCTGCCATGTGCTGTCATTGTCCCTTCGAGGTAGGTATCAAGTGTCTGTAAAATGTGAGACACTTGCTCTGGATCTCTCCAGTTCAGGAAGCCCCTTTTAAGAAGGCAGCAGTGAAGGTGTGGGTGTGTGGCTGGTGGGGGACATGGGCTTCCACACTGGGGTGCTGGAGAGCTGGTGTTGTGTCTGCCCATAAAGGGAGAACAGATCCCAGCCTGCAGTGGAGGTGTTGAGAAGGGTTTTTGGGCCTGTGTTTTGACACAAGGGTAAGTTTAAACTGAAGTTTACCACCTTGGCTGGGCACCACCTGCACCAGCGCTGTTGCTGGCAGCTGCTCTAACCTCTGGTGGGTTTGAAGTGGATGTTTTGAGTCTCCTGTGTTTCAGGGACACATCACCTCAGGAAAAAATCCAAACAAACCAAACTTTTTTTGTGTGGCCTAGCCTCCTGCTCTGTCCTGGCCCCTTTCATCCACTCCTGCGCTCTTACTTTCCATGGACTTGTTGCTGCTGGGTTGTTTCTGATGTGTTTTTGTTCTGGATTATTGCACATGTCTGTTGCCCCTGCCCAGAACTGAAGCTGTTTTATTCTCTTGCTCAGTGCTTTCAGTTCCTCCAAAGCTCTCTATTACACTTTTCGCACCCCACACCTGCTCCTCGGGGACAGCAGTGATCTCCAGCGCCACCATCCCCTTCCCTGGCCTGGGGGATACAGAAGGGGCGGGGAAGGGGCTGAAGTCCCTTGTTCCTGGGGCGTGTTGGAGCCGGTTGCTATTTCGGTGCACTCTGAGGTGTGGCTGGACCCAGTTTCACGTTTATTTTAGGATTTAGCGCGTGTGTGTTGACTCACAGCCCATAAAAAGCAGCCGCCAGCACTGCCCCGGGCTGTGTGGGATATCGGCTCCGGCAGGGCTGGCGCTGCCGGGGGCAATTTTTGGTCCCCGCTGGGGTCCCCCCGAGGGGGGGTTCCGGGCCGCGGGAGCCGCAGGGTGGCAGCAGGGGACCGGCGGTGGCAGCGCGTCCCTCCGCCCACGAGTACCGTCACCGTTAATTACCGCCCCTCATTAA
>VYZQ01009147.1:23178-42687 GCA_013400655.1 Mystacornis crossleyi
CAGGTGCGCGGGGGGCGGTGGGTGCGGGGGTAGGTGAGGGGCACGGGTGTGCGGGGGCACGCGGGCAGCAGGTGCAGGGTGAGAGGCGCCGGCGTGCGGCGCGGAGGTGTGATGGGTGCGGGTGTGGTGGCTGCAGGGTGTCTGGGGGGCACGCGGGCAGGAGGTGCCGGTCTGTGGGGTACCGGCGGGTGAAAGCAGGCAGGTGAGACGGGAGTCTGCACGGAGCGTGAGCTGAGGGGAGAGCCGGTGCGGCTGTGGGGTGTGGGCGACAGGGAGAAGGCAGGTGCGGGAGGTGCACTGGGGCTCAAGGGGGTGATGGAGGCACCCGAGGCAGGTCGCTGCTTGAGGGTGCAGTGCCAGGGGAGCTGGCAGCTCCGGGACACCCGTGGGTGCTGCGGAGGGCGAGAGTGCGGTTTGGGGCTGGGTGTGGGAGAGGGATGCAGTGCCCGGGGAGGAGTGTAGTGTTTGGGGGGCAGGAGACAGAGGGGTGCTTCCCGGTGGGAAGAGGTGCAGCAGCGAGGGGAGAGGCATAAGGAGAAGGGAGGGATGTAGTTCAGGGTTGGTGGGTCTGGTCAGGGTGGGGGGATGGTGCCTGGGAGCACACGGCTGAGAGCACTGGGGCATGGGAGCACCCCAAATGTGACCGCTCCCAAACGTGGCCACCCCAAGTGGAGACAGCACCAAACGGGAAAGGTCGTTATGTAACAGGAGGGACGTGCAGCCCTGCCAGGAGTCATCGGTGCAAAACCTCGCAGGGAACCGCACCGAGCTGTTCTCCTTCTGCCAGGCAGTGCCAGCTGGGAGGGAGATACTTTGGAAGCAAGTGTGGGATAAGAGATATTCCTTTTTAAAAGAATAGCCAATCCTAAAACATCATCCTATCTGAAAAAATAAAGGCGAGGAGCAGAAAGTTGCACAGAGGAATGTGGGGGACTTGGCAAGCGGTTTGTCCTCAGCGTGTGGCCGAGGCAGTGGCATTCTTCACCTCGCCTGGGCAGTGATGAGCGCTGCTGGTCGTGCCAGTCGTGTTGCTTCAAACAGGGAAAATCCAGGCAGGAGCCTGAACGGGAGGCTGCAGTCTTGCCTGGCAGTGGGCTCCGTCTTGCTGGGCTGCAATCGCTGCTCACAGGCGGCACCGTAACATCCAGCGGGATTCAGGGATGCTACAGGGCAGCCAACCTGCGGGCAGGCTTCTGTCTGTAAGATCCCTGTGAGCTTTCACACAGGGAGTGTGAAAAAAGTACTTCTGAGTGAAATTGTGCTCATTTTTCTTTACGTTTTTCTCAGTTTCCCTTGCTAGAGAGTCATAACCCTTCTACTTTGGGTTCTGCCAGTGAGAAGTTGCTCGTAGCTGCTTGAACAATTTAAAATTAAATACCTGTGGGGCTCTTTAGGCCGCTGTAATGAGAGAAGCTGAGGAAGCCGTGCAGGTCTGCTGTCTCTGTCTGATTTTGGCCCTGCTCCCCCATTACTGTCCAGTGTCTGTGTTTACTGTTGTGCAGCACTGGGGGTTCCAGGGGCTTTTAGGGTCCTGGAGCACATGGGGCTGGTGGATGGAGGAGCACGGTCTGCAGCACTGGCCATCCACGCTCCTCTGCTGCCAGAAACACCAGGTTATTTTTTCCACTCATGCTCCAGCCCTCCACACTGAGCTGATGCTCCTGCGCCTCCTGGGAAGCAGCTGCTGGGGAGCTGCCCTCCCTTGCAATTAATTAACGCAATTAAAGAGGTGGGCCAAGCAGGGCTGTGCTGTGGAGCAGCAGTGGGATGGGGACAGTGCTGAGCTATGCCAGTGTTTAAAACCTAAGCGTGGGAGGGGTGGGGGGAGGGGTGGGGCTGAGATGACACTGGGGGATTTTAATTCAAGGTGCAAAAGTGGCAATGAAGGGAAATCAGGCCTCGAGAGGAAAGTAGCTTTTATGAAGTGCAGGAGTGGGCACATAAGAGAGACCATATGTTGTGAAAGGTTCAGCAGAGCACAGGATGTGCTGGCCAAGCAGTGAGTGTGCAGTGCAAAAGGTGCTGCTCCAGAAATCCCAAGTGACTGGGGAAAGTGAGTTTCTCTCAATAGCAGAGCAATTCTTTTCTCTGGATTAAATAAAATAAATCTACATGCAAGCCAGTGAAAACTATAGTAGTGTGACTTTCCTGTGTCATTTTTCACAATTTGCCTTGAGTTACCCAGAGAAATGGCCTGAATACCTTTTAGGGGGTACCCTGGATTTTGGGGTCATGTGTTTAAACCCATAATAACAGCTTCTAAGGAGCTGTGTATACACTATGAAGACACTTCAGAGGGTAGAAACCATCCCATAGAAGTAACATCTTCTCACCAGGGTGCTACATCTACCACTATTTATAACCTTTGCTTTCCTGCTTGCATGCTTTGGCAAGGCACGGGGGAGCCAGAGTTCGAGGGAAGCTGGGAACAGGGCTCAGCCGTGGGGCAGTGTGGCTCTGCCAGCAGGATGCAGCTCTGGAAAAGGCCAACGTGGTGCAGGGTTGTATCAGGCAAGGTGTTTTCAGTGCAGACCTCACCCTTGTGCGAGGTGCTGCTGGAGTCTCACCTGAGGGGGCTGTGCCTGACTCTGGTACTCCAGCAAGGAGAGATTGGATCTGAGGAGGGAGGGAAGGGTTGCTGCTGGTCTGCTCAGACAAACAGAGCCTCTGTGGCCTGAAAGGAGGTGAAAAGCTGGAGCATCGTTAACCTGTAGGATCAGAGGAACCCAAATTGGTTGCTGATGCACTTGGACAGGAAGCTTTCCAGTGCCTGGAAAGTCCTGGTCTGTTCCTCCAGAGAGACCCCCTAAGCAGAAAGGACAAGCTCGTTTCACAGTACAGCTTGGTGGATGGATGGAAAAGGACGGATGGCAGAGATGGGATGATCCCAAGTTCAGAACTGTAGCTTGGGGCACAGTGCTTTAGATGGCTGGTTTTCCTGGTAACCTGCAGAGAGACTTTATTGCTGCTTCTGATTGTACTTGTGCCTGATTTATGCTGGATTCATTCAGGTTTTCGGTCTCTCTGCTGCTCAGCTGTGGAGCTTGTAAAAGGCTCTTTTTGACACCTGGATGCATGAGCTCAGGCTGAAGGATGGGAGAGGGGAAGAGGGGCGGTCTCCTGGGAAGCATTGAGGACCAGCCACAAGTTCAGGGGCTGTGTGTGGGAGCAGCAGTGCTTTCAGCACCACTGTTTCTCTGGAGCTGGGAGATAAACATTGCAGGCAGCCAGGCAGGCTGCAAGGCCAGGAGGGAGCTTGCTCCCATGGCACAATAGCAGAGATACCAGGACCTTTGTTTTCCACACTGTGGGTCATACCCCAGTATTTTTTAGGCTTCAAGGTAGGCTTGCTGTGAGCTGAAGGTCTTGAAGTGACCAAGAAGGAACGTTTGCAGTATTGTATGGGTCGTGAGCTCCCTCAGAGCCTTCTCTTGGCTTGGAACAATGGCAAGGCAAGTGCTGATCCTGTTTACTGTGCTGTATATTCAGCATTGCTCTGTTTGGCAGGTGGTGGAGCTTGAAGTTAAAATTCTGGTGATAGGGAAAAGTATAGGATAAACAGAACTGAAAGAAAGAGCCCTTTAAATCAGAGAAACTTTGGACAAACCAGTGCAGTTTGGATGCTCCCTGCTACCCTCTCAGTAGCTCTCTTGCATGTGCTTGTTTGCTTGCCATAAGTGCCATCACAATGAGAGATAAGTTTATACATAAAGATTAAAAAAAAAAAAAAAGAAGCAACTTTTCCTATTTCTTTTTAAATGGACACTTTTCCCAAGCTTGCAGAAATGAGCAGTCGATGTCCATTTTCATATGACTGTGCTAGAAATAAAAGCAGACTGTGTGATGGGAAGTCAGGCTGCAGAGAGGGCTCATGCTCACCTGGAGAGCCCGGAGAGCCAACTCCATCCTCGTTTCCATGCTCTGCTCTCCCCAAAGGCTCTGAGCCCTGTACAGGATGGGGCAGAGGCATCACCATCAGAGGCATTGCTGGGAATTTGTTCAAATATTAAAATAGTTTTTTCCTGGCTGACCCATGGACTGGCATTCTGGAAAAGCCTGCCATGCTTCTGCACTTATTGAGCATTATTTTACTTGCTGCAAGACATTTGGAGGGTCAGGAGGGAGCTGAGGCTGGATTTAAGTGAGGAGGGGAAGGACAGATACGCAATGTTTTGAGCTCATCAAACTTGCAAAATAAAAAGTAAAAGGAATAGAAAATGGTGTACATGATGGATCAAGTCAAAATATTTGCAGTGTTAAATACCCCACTGGGCTTCAATTCCTCTTCCCCCCTGTGATGGGCAGGCGGTGCTGGCTGTGACACAGTGCTTTGCGTGCTTGTGATTGCTCTGACAGCAGCCATTAGGCCACCAAATCCAGACGGCACAATTCTGGGTGCTTAAGTAACTCCAAAACCTCTTCTGGGAATGTGCTCATCAATATTCACAGTGTTTGGCATCAATTATTAATGCCTTTATTTCCAAAACAAATACACAGATTTGCAATCTGCCTCACAAGTCGGGGTTTCTCACTGCTGGAACCAGCCTGGATGGTTCACTGTGGGCATGGATCTTTATCCCTCACTTTTGCTGGGGATGTCCCTACAGTGTCCTTTCTGCTCAGAAAGGATGTAGAAGAATTTGGAAGGTTTGATGTCCTTTGCTGTGTTGGCTTGTGCTGGTTGAAAAGTTGGAGGAGTCTTTGGCTTCTTCTGGTACAGTTTGAAGCTGTGGCAGGGCTGCTTCCTTTGCACTGGAAATCTGAGTGCTGACGGTCAGCTTTCTAGTGGAAGTTGTTCCTGCCCATGGCCGGGGATTGGAACTAGGTGGTCTTTAGGATTCCTTCCCCCCCAAACCATCCTGATCCTTCTGCTGATGCTCAGGAATGGAGCTGCAGCTCAAGTGATCACATCCGTTGGGACTGGTGGATCCCTCCATATTGTTGTTCATGTTGGGCTGGCTTCTGCTTCTCCAGCGTGCTGCAATAAAGCTGTTTCTTTTCTCTGCTGTGTGAATCGAGCACATATTTGATGTTTCCCATCATGTTTCCAATTCAGTGCAAACAGATAGTCAGTGCTGTGGCATATTCCTGCAGTTTATATGAGTTTGGGGAATACTTGATGTGCATCTGGACTGGCAGAACACCACAGCCTGCCTGCCACACAGCCTCTCTGCACAGCCGTCTTCACCACTTCCCCAGCTGGGGCTGGCACCGTGGCTGGCCAAGGGTGTTTCTCCAGCAATCCTTTTTCAATATCAGGCTAATTCCCTAGCATATGAGGTACTCCTTGGGAAGGATGGGACAGGCAGACAGGGTGCAAAGAGTGCTTCCCAAGAGCAGATAGCTCAGTAGGTTGAAATGGTTTCATGGCAGAGGCGTTCTGGTTTTTCACTAAATGTGACAATAAGATTATCACATCAACTTTGCTGATAAATGCTGCTGCTCCAGGAGGTTCCTTGGGGTTTTTTTTGGCTAGTGAGTGACAGCAAGTGCTGATGGTCATCCCGGTCCCACACATTGTAAACTGTTATTTTTCTTGAATTTGAGATCATCACTGTTGAGCCATCACTGTGTTTTCAAATGTCTGTTTGAATGACAGATTCGTTATTTTTATATGAGTCTGTGAGCACGACTATTCCTACAAACAAGTTTTTTTGTCTTTCTTCATGCCTGGAGGTGCTAAGCTCCGGCTTGACCCCAAGGTGCTGCTGTGCAGCCTGTCAGTCATCGCTGAGCACGTCGTACTGCTTTTCATGTCACTGATGCGGGAAAGTTTTTATGAATGCAGTGAGCTGGCTCCTCACTGAGAGCACCCAGCACCTCCAGCGTGCTGTTTAGGAGCCTGCAAGAGCTGGACCCTATTAATGCTGGCCTATGCTCTATGGCATGGCTGGAAGGCATGTTCATGAAGTGCTCTGCTCTTGTTTAATACCAAAGATGACTTAACTACACTGATGGTGGTGTCTCACTCACTCTTGGCCTACTTTGTAGCTTTCCTAGTGTGTGTTTGACATTGAAGAGGGACCCCACTCTGGGGAGACGACCACTGGGGACACTGGGTTGGTGAGGCAGGAGACAGCAGCTCCCTGTCCATGTTGAGCTCCCCAGAGACAAGTCAAAAAAAAGCACCTCTGAATGCAATTTTTATTTTGTTTTCTCTTATTATTTGTTTAAATGCCATGGTTTGGCTGGAGATGAGGGAACATGCCCTCCAGCCTGGCTGCTGGCGCTGGGTGGTAAAGATGGTTATGATGGCTAGCAAAGACACACCTCTGCAGTTCAGAGGCCCATGCTAGCCAAATGGTAATGAAGTGTATGTTAACAGTGAGCATAAAAAAGTGTAGAAGCATTTTACCAGAGGGCATAATGGGATATATGATCACAGAAGGTTTAAATAAAATCTTCGCCTCTGAAAATACAAAGTCTCCCTCAGTCCAAAACTATAGTTTCTGTGATGAGCAGCAGATTAGCTGTTCTTACTGGCTTCATTCCCCCCGAAGATGCGATTAAATAGTTTGGTGCGTTCTCTTTTTTCGAAAATGTTTTAGTTGTGTTTCTAGGTCATTGTCTGTAGAAGAAAAATGTGTGTATGTTTAATGCAGTAGAGTGCGTTAGGCATCTTCTAAGAGGAGCTACAACACAAACCCCTCTCCTGTCCAGTCTGTTCCCAGACCTCTCTCCTGTCCCTGTACTTAGCACAGGAAGAAGGAGCCTTTGCACCTTCTCTCTAGAGCTGAACATTGATGATGAACATCTCCGTGTGGAGACTGTTGGTGCTCCCTGAGGTGAGCACAGCTGTCTGAGCACCAAGTGACTGTAATGGGGTGTGCAAGGAACTGTTGGGAAAAGGTGGAAGCACAGGGCTGGGGGAAACCTCTGGGCCATTACCTGCTGATAGACACCATTGGAGACCCCATCACACCCCCACTGATGAGATAATGACTAAGATCTTAAATGAGACACTCTTCTCTTATGGAGACAGGCTGAGAGAGCTGGGGTTGTTCAGTCTGGAGAAGAAAAGTCTCCAGGGAGACCTTAGAGCCACCTGGACCTCTTCTCTGGTCATGTGTAGGTCCTCAAGAGAAGAGCATCTCCTTTTCTCTTGGAGGGTTTCTCCCTTTTCTGATAGCTATAACTAAACTTAAAACAAGCAGATGCTGCGTAGAAAATGCATCCATGCTGTTTGAAAAACGTTGCTGAATTTTGAGAGTTTTTGGGCATGTGTGACTAACCGTTCTTCACTTGGTTCTGGGACCTGACAGGGACCACAGGCTCTCAGACATGACAAAGCAGTTTCCCACGCTGAAGAGCTTTCAGATGAGGATTTGACAGCTCCTCTGAAGGGCGTGGAAGAAAAATCACCATCAATCCAAGTGTCATTCGGCACAGATGTGACAAAATCCCATGTTTCAGCCGGGCTGTCCGAGGGTGGCAGGCCCTCCTCCATCCAGGCCAGAGTGCTGGAGGCCATACAGGGCAGAGACACTTGCAGAGGCCAGATGTCAATAGCTGAGAGCAGCCCCTGAACCTTTTTTCCTCTTTGTTTCCTTGCCTGCCAGTAGAATATTGCCTTGTAGCCTGTCTTGAGTCTTTCCTGGCCTTGGAGGCTCATGGGCTTCTCCCGCTGCTGAGAGGCTCAGAGCCTGTTTCCACTGGACAATCCTTTGCAGGACCAGTGCTCAGGTTTGATTTGAAATTTGCCTTTATTTATGGATTTTTAGCTCTGTGAGGAGATGCTTGGAGTGTGCAGCCTCTTCTGGCATGGTCTCAGGATGCTTCTTCTCAGGGTGCTCCGTCCTTGGAAGTTGTATGTGGGTATGAAGTCAGTGTGAAACGTGTTATTATCAGCTGTTGAATGAATCCAGAGGGGCTTGGCCCTCTCAACAACCCACCTGGAACCCAAATGGGTCTGCCATGGGCTTACCAGTAGAAGAAAGAGTCTGTTGGTAGCTTGTTCCCTTCCTTCATCAGTCTAGACATGAGGAGTATGAGAAGATTTTGCCATATTTAATGTCTGCAAAAGGATGAAGTTGTGCGTAGGAATTACTTTCAAAGATTGACATGTTGTAGCTGTTAACCACCCTTTTTTTTTTTATTATTTAACCAAAAAACAGATTGCAGCCTAGGAAAAACAGCTTTTTTTTTTTTTTCTTTCATCTTCTAAAGAAAACATTTCACTTATAGATATGTGAATTTATGCGTTATAAAATAGGAATAGTTGAAAATTTGAAATGTATAATAAGTTCTTAAGGGACTTGGTAATTTGCCTTCCTCTTTTGAAAAAAAAAAACAAATCAGCTGATAATACAAAGCTTATGAAAGGTTGGGGAAAATGCAGGGCTGAACTAGATCTTTTTCCACATTGAGTCCGAACCATACTTTTTCTTTTGATAAAACGTGAAATTACTTTTAATTTATTTTGTTTCAATCCTAGTTACATAAACTATTATTTGATTGTACAGCTGGACTGAAAAACTGTAGGAGGTCTCACATTTAGGATTTTGCTGCCTCTCTCTCATTAAGCCTACAGCCTGATTTCTTTAAATGCACCTATTAATCTTCTTAGGGAGACAAATTGTTGTTTGGTTGGGTTTTTTCTCTCTCTCTTTTTTTTTTTTTTTAAACACTAACTTCCCAGTTAACTGGCAGGGTGAACCCTGCTGGTTTGCAGCCTTTGCAGGTAGGGCTGTACTGCAGCTGGGCACCTCAGTGCCAGTGCCTGTTGCCGTGGTAGGCTGGGTTTGGACTGCTTGGCTTAAACACCCGAGGTGGTCACAGCCTGAACTGTTCTCATCGTGCTCAGCAACAACCTCCGAGTCGACAGGAAAGAGTAAACGTATTTTTTTCCACTTTCATTTTGCTGTAGGCTACGTCAGTAGTTCATCTGCGGTAACTTGCCAGAGAAGCTGTGGCTGCCCCATCCCTGGAAGTGTTCAGGGCCAGGCTGGATAGGGCTTGGAGCAACCTGGTCTAGTGGCAGGTGTCCCTGCCCATGTCTGGGGGGTTGGAATGAAATGATCATTAAGGTCCCTTCCAACCCAAATCATTCTGTGATTCTATGAACTTCTGTTGTGTTTTTGATNGTGTCCCTGCCCATGTCTGGGGGGTTGGAATGAAATGATCATTAAGGTCCCTTCCAACCCAAATCATTCTGTGATTCTATGAACTTCTGTTGTGTTTTTGATTTCCAGTCTGAGACTCCTGGGCTTCCAGGTTTGAGACCCATTAATGTAGTCCTTGTAGGACCAGCAGTAGGACACAAAGAACCCCGTGTTGCCCTTCAAGTGTGCAGATTTTTCCCGTATTTCCTCTCAGTTGCATCATCAGCTCTGTTGTCTCCTGCCCACCAATGGCAAGCCACCATGATCTGGGTTTCTTTTTCCCTGCTCATCGCAGGATTTCCCAACACTCTGGGCAAGCTTTGGTGGCGACCCTTTGGAATGCTGCCCTTTTGGATCTTCTCTGCTCGCCTTTGCTGGGAATGGCTCTTGGGAGGGTGAGGGAACTGCTGTCAGTCTCAAACACATCTGTGGGCTGCACCAGTTCTAATATGAACTTGTGAGATGTCTGGAGCAGATAGTGCTGGAGCACATTGTGTCGGGGCCGGGCGGCAGCGGCAGCTTTCCGCAAATGCTCCTGACGCCGGTGTACGTGAGGAGGTGATGCTGCGTGCTGCTCTCATCCCTATAAATTAGTCCATCCTTTGTATTCAGGGCAGATCTGTAGTCCCAAGGAGTGAAAATATCTAAGCCTTCTCCTTTTTCCACCTGTCTCTTAAGTTGTGGATGTTTTGCTTGGGAACCCTGTAGCTGGGGAGCACACTAGGAAAAGAGGTTGTTTCCGTTTATACAGAGTGTATTATACAGAACCTTTTGTGATGGTGGTGATTTTCAGAGCCCATTTACCACTGTGTTAGATGAGGTTTTGACTGGTTACACACTACAGTTATGACAGAACATCAGTTCCTGTTGGGGTGGAAAAGATGATCCCTATCACTACATTATATGCCAGTGATTACCTCAACCTGGCAAAAACAAGGCATCCAAAAACATCCCTCTGGGAGGAAACTCTGAAGATGTGTCTCCTTAGGCATTCCTTTGCTTTGTTATTTTATCTGTCTTCCTCATCTTCCAGTCTTTTCTCCTCCTGCATTGTTAATGGATGTTAAGCACTGGTTAATGGACTAGGAATAGAATTCCTCTTGGCCGTACAACTCAGTTTCATCCAATCCATATCCGTGATTGCCAATTTCATTTTGATTTATTATTAAGTGAAAATATGGGCCCAAACACTCTGAATTGACAAATCATCACACCTTTATTTTTCTTTGAAATACGCAAAAACCAACCAGCTCTTCTGGGTAGGAATAAAGTGCCTTCTGCTTCTCAATACATCTAAAATCTGCTTCACTTACCAACTAAACTTCTCAGCCTTAAATTTTACCTGCTGCCATTTCTGCCAAGCTAAGCCTTCCGAGGGTTCTGCAAGGACAGATACATCAAATATGCAGATGCCTCCATCTCTTTGGGGACAAATGTTCTGGGCTGAGGTACGTGCAGCAGGGAAATGCAGGCAGGGACAAAGCGCCTCAAAGAGTTGCAGATGCTGGAGAAGTGTTTTCCTTTGATCCTATAAAGAGTTTGTCAGGGGAATTTCAGACTCTTGTATTTCAGAAGTACATTTAAACGAAACAGCTTGAGATATTGAAGTTGGTGGTGCCTCTGACAGTATTGGTAATGTATTGTTCCTTGGGTTTGCTTTACCTTTCCTGTTGTGACTAATGAGTTTTACACATAAAAACATAATTCTGAGTTTGGCTTGCCATTCCAATTCAAATCTCTGAAAACCAGAAAGTGCGAATCTGAGACACACAAGCACTGATAGTGACCCCATCCAGTGCCAGCCCTGCCTGGGGGAGTGTCCCATCAGGCACTTGCAATCACTGTCTTATCTCCAAAAACAGACATTACTGGACCCTGTGAGCTGGTGTGGGGAATGTCATGGAGGGAGAAACCTCTACAGCTGAGAAGTGTTTCTGAGAAACACAACCTGACGTGAAGTTTTTGTTAAAAGGCATCTGGCCATGTTGGACACAGACTTCTCCTCCTCACAGGAAAGTGTGGGCTCATCAGTTCTTCACGTACCCTCTACATGCGCTGTATTTGGAACTCTTCATGGGGACTCAGTTGATGGCTGTTTTCTCAGTCCCTGCCCAAATGATCTTCTCTTGATTGCTTTTCCACACCGTGGCTGTCTGCTCTCCTGGTAACCTGAGGCAGCAACAAAAAAATAGAGTTAAGGACCTAAGTGGCCTGGGGAAGAGTTAAAGGGACAATTATGAGATAGCCAAAATGTGTAGAGGTGCAAAGACATGAACTGCAGGATGGTTAAAAATGCTATGGTATTTCACAGACACAAAAATTAGGTCTTGTGTTTCATTTGTCCAGGCTCAGACAAATGAGGGTGCAAAGTCAGGAGTTTTTGGTTGCTGCGCAGTCACCAGGAGCTGCCTGTCTCTCTGCAGTATGGCACTCTGATTTCCCCTCCTGGAAATTGCTTTTTAACTGTGTTTTTCTTTCCTTTTTCTAAAAATACAAACTAGTTTCTTTCTGGTCTGTCATTACTGCCTCTTTTTTAACAGCACTTCTCTTTCTGATGGATCTTCCTATTTTTTTATGCCTGGAATGAGTGTTGTTCTTCGTTCTGGGCTGAGTTTGGTTGACTCAAGCTGTCATGGAGATGGATAATGATACACTTTTTTGCATCAGCTTTTAATTTTGGAGCATGGGTGGAACTCATCCAAAACAAAGGCCCTGCAGTCTACCTTGTTTCGTAATGGTTGAATACCAACTTCTTGTGGCTGGAGGTTTCATAGAACTGTGGGGACCCTTGGGTGGTGTGGATGTGACCAGGGATGTTGACCTGGTGGAGCCAGACCCCTGGATTGACCCCTTCTTTACCCACCTGTGACAAATGGTGCTCACACTGGATTAGTTCCCTGCAGGCAGCCAGCACCTGCAGGAATCCCTCCAGCTCCTGGACAGAGTCAAGCCTGAATGCAAAAGGGAGAATTGCAAAACCAGACCTTGGTGCCACTCTTTGTGGGGAAGGAAGCCAGAAGCAAGTCAAGGGAACGGGCTGCCTCTGCTCTTCTCTTTGAATTGCTTTCCAAAATGCGTTTTTCCCAAAATAACTTAATTGTGTATTTTTTGGGGTGGATTGTTCTATATTTGTTGATGAGCATTAAATTGATGTTTTCTGAGAATGGTCCAACATGGCTTGCAGAACTCTGCAGAGCATCAGTGTCTCATTTAGAGCCCGTCACTACGTGTGGCTACGGTTGTTCTCTGTGCCTTACTCTGCATTTCTTGACCTTGGATTTCACCTGCCATGGTGTTTCGAGACATCCAGTTCAGGAGAGCCTTCTACAGCTCTTTGCGTTCAGCTTTAGCTTTGAATATGCTGAATAAATTTGTATGGCTCAGCAAACTTGTCCTTTCTTTATCGCCCCTCCTTCCCAAGCCATTTATGAATATCCCATTTATCCCGTGGCAAGATCCTACACCTCTCCTTGTGAAAACCTGACCATCTGCCTCTGTCCTTGGTGTCCTAAATCCTGATCAGTTATTAACCCATAAGAAGGATTCCCCTTATTTCGTCATCTTTTATTACTTCTTTTTTTCCCCTCTTTCTTTCTAGATTTTTATCCTAAAAATTCTCTACTTGACATGATTTTTCGGACTAAGTATTGCCTTTTACTCCTGTAGCTTGGTTGTTTAATGATATTGCTGTGTTATGGCCCTGTCTTAAACCTTTTCTTGACAGTGCATGTTTTAACAGGTGCCATGGAAACTTCCCTTTCTCACCCTTCCACCTGCTGCTTTTAATTTCTTTCTAACAAACCTTCTCACTTTTTCTCTTTTTTTCCCCCCCAGTTGTATCTGAAAATTATAGTAATCATGTGAATTTGTGTGGTTTTTTCCAGTCCTGCAAATAGATTGAAGCCAAGTCTGTTACAGTCACTGGTACTGGAAGTGTGTGTGTCAGGTTTGGCTCCTCGGAGCAGGCGCCGTTCCTGTTGCAGGATTAAGTCCAGAGCAGGTAGTTTCATTCTGCATTGCTTTAGGGAATAGTTAACGACCTAAACAAAAAATTGTGTCGCTGCTAATTAAAATCAGAGAGGCTCTCAAGGAGGGCGGGCGTGGGTTATAATCATAGATTTACAAGATAAGCTTTCACCGACCGTTTGTGTGCCATAAAAATTCCTTAGCTTCATACCCTGGTTTATCTTTCGGCTTTGCTGGCATTTCATAAATACAGAGCAGTAATTCATGGTGTTGGCTTTCCTGGGACAAAGGCCTTCAGTTAAGCGTGACCGCAGCAATCAGCTCTTCTACCCTTTAATTGCTGGAGCTCAGATGTAAGATGTCAGTGGATGGAGGCTGAGGGGAGTGGCTGCTCCTTGCCTGGGGTACTCTCCCCAGCATCCTTGTCCTTTCTGCTGCCCACAGTATTTTCAAGATTGTCATGGCTCTTTTATGTAATTTTAACACACATAAATGACTCGCTCATAGCAATCAGTTGTACCAGGGAAGGATATGGAGGCGACACATCGAGTAGCTGAGTGGAAATCAGATTGAAGAGACGGCTCCAGCCCACACCTCTCCGTGGCTCCTGGGGACGTTTATCCCCGTTTTAGTGGCTATTTCCCTGCGTGCTCCTTGGTATTGGTCGCAGGGCCATAACTCTATGGCACAGCTCTTCATCATTCATTGCAGACCTTCCAAATACTGCAGTAAAGAGGAGAGGAGGGGAGCTCTGCAGGCAGCAGCTCAGTTTCCTGTCCAGCCTGCAGTGTGGCCACCCTCAGCATCACCTGAATTAATGCTTAATGAGGGGCGCTTAATGAGCCCAGACCTACTGAGCAGTCTCCCCTTCAGCAGTGTCCTCAGGTCCAGCATCTGGGGTGACTGATGCCTCCTGTCCCTCCAGGGCTCCCCAAAGACTCCAAGGCTTCACCTGCACTGAAGGTCCAAAGCTGACCTTCCAACTGCACCCATTCACTGGATGAGGTAAGATTCCTCCTTGTCTTGGATCTTCCAGGTACCTCCTAAGTGCCCAGAAAGAGGCAGAAAGGGATTAGATACCCCATGGCTTTTCTAGGATCTCCATGTTCATCCCAGGCATGGTAGAGCCCTGGCTCTGCACCTGCACTCTCCTGGCTCTCATCATTGAGCTTTATGGCTCCTCTCATGCCATGAAGCTGATGGCATTGTGATCAAGAGGTGGCTTCTACTGTCTCTGGAAGATTTACATGTAGTTTTCAGATATCACAGAGGGAACAGATTTTCCCAGTTGCTGAAGCAGAATGAATATTGGACACTGCGCTTATCCCTGAGAGATTTTAATCCTTTGAAGTTCAAGATCATTAATGTTCTCAGCAACAATTATATCATTTAAAAAGGAGACCGTGTTCAAACCTTTGGACCTTTATAGTGCCTGCTCCTGTAAAGCTATCTGAGAAGTGATCTCTTTGATATGTATGGGGCTGAGATCATTACCTGCCGACTCTTCTGTCAGGCCGGTTTGCCTTTGACTCTAAAGGGCTTGACCAAGATCCTGACAGTGGCAGCCACACATTTCAGGCATCAGCAGCTGAAAGAGCAGCTCCCCAGAGCAGCATGTGGTGGTCTGCAGGTCACTCAGTGACCTTCTGGCTTGTGAGAGCTCATGTGAGAGATGCAAAACTCTGCCCTGACTCCAGTTCAGGTCTGGGGGGTTCATAGAGGCTGCTCTGGACTCTATAGGGGTCAGTTGTCTTGCATTTAATGGCAGATGTTCATCATGGTCTGTATAGGGTGTCTAATAGACATCTGACCTTGGGGTTCTTTGGAGAGGTCTAGGGATGCTGGGCTGGTGGGTAGGAACTGCTCTGGTTTTATATTGCAAAGGGCTCTAAGGGAAATTGCTCTTGGCTCAACCAGGGCCAAGTAAGGTGCAAATTAAGTATTTACTTGCCACATAGCAAAATTAGAATGGTAAAGAACAGAACTGAATAAAATAGGGTAGAAAATAAAATATTTCAAGTTGGAAGGGCCTTCAACGATCATCTAGCCCAACTCCAAATGATAAGGATTCACAAACCTTTACAAAAGGGCAGTTGTGCGGGAATGAAAATAAGCAAGTAAATGCTTATTTAGAGCTTAAATCAATCATAAACCCCTCTTCTGGTATTTAGGATTCAGCTAATAAGGTGGCAGATGCCTCTCGACAGCCGTGCCTGACAGAGCAGCAGCGAGAGTGACATTGCTGCGTTCTCCTGTTGCTGATTCTCGATTGAACTAGACTTGGTGCTAAGACAGAATAACTGGGTTGTGGTAACTGTGTAAACTGGAAATCTCCTGGTTCTTGTTACCTTTCCATGGATGGCATTTTAAATGAAGGGAAAAACCAGCAGCAGCTCTAGATGTGTTACCTCCTGCAGAAGCAGGGCCAGAGGAGGAAGCTGGCACACCGTGCATGCAGCACTGCTCACCCCGGGGCAGCACCATCCTCCTGGGGAAGGTCATTAGTCTGGTGTGTTGGTTGCCAGTGGCTTGTGCCACCGCCTGCCTGGCAGCCCCTCTTTGAAGCCCAGCCCCAGCAGGGTGTAACAGCGAGGCAGAGGACTCAAGAATATCACATTTCTCTGTATTTATAAGAACAGGTATGAGGGTGGAGGTTAAGGACCCAAATGATTACCCAGATTGGGTGGAAGCCTGGAGCAGGAGCTCAAGTACACTGTCAGCATCAGGAGATGCGCATTAGGGATGCCTCAGTCACCGGGAAAATGCCTGACAGAAGCTGCATCTTATTTGACGGGGATAAGGCAACCCTGGAGCACAAAGCTGCAGGAGAACAGGGTTTTTCCACTGCTCACAAAAGCAAGTCATTAAACGCTGTGGCCCTTCACAAGAGCGCTTGTGTTGCCATCTAATAAAATACTCCCCGAGAGTTTCTAGTCACCATTTCTTATTTTCTGTTTTGATTTCTGCTGTGTGGCATTTGCTGTTTTTAAACCATCCAGTACACACATTTCCAGCATGATCCTCTTCCTGCATGGACATCAGTATAATTAATTTAGGGGCACTTGGATTTAAGCAGGTGCTGGTTTTTAATTCCGTAGCTGCTGGTTTGTTTTTTTTTTTTCAAAGCGGAGCCTGATACCGGATTCCCTTTGGATGTAGAGCTACAAAGCTGCCTCCAGTAAAAAACCCAGGCTCGGGGTATATCTGAGAATCACTAGTGTGAGATTTTCAGTGCACGGAGCTGAAACCAAAGGCCCTTCACATCAGACACTTCTTTTTCTGTTTATTTATTAAAAGGATTGGCCTATTTTCTAGTCAGACTTGCTGACAGGCAGTATATACCAGTTAACATTTGATATTATCCTGTGCTGTTCTTTTGCCGACCCATAACCATTGAGAATTATGTCTTTCCAAGTCAAACCCAGTGCCATTTTGACCTAGAGTACAACTGCCTATTTGTTTAGCTACCTGGTTCTTTTCTAAATAGGTTATACTCAGTGATTCTTAAAATCAGTCATGTGGATGTTCACATCAGGTTTCAGTCGAACCAACTAGGTCAAATCTCTGCTCGTAGCTGAGCAGCTCTAATTCTTGTTGGTCAGCCCAGCCTCCCTCTTTTGGGTGTGAGCCTCTTCACACGTCTCTTTTCATGCTTTATCTTGAGTTGTTTGTTGCTCATCCCCTTGGTTTTACTGCAGATAAACAATCATTTTTCCTCTTTTTCTACCCAGTTTTCCCTCTTGTTTCCCTACTAACAGAAAAGACTTGCTTGTCCTCATTTTGCTGATCTTTGATCCAGATTTGAAGCTGGGAGCTCCCTTCCATGGACAAGCTCAGCTCTTCTTCGGAAAGCCTGAGTAGGGTGTGCAGGTTGTAAAATGACGATGACATTGCCATTTCTTTTTGTGGGTTTTATCTGCTACAATGCAGTAATTAGAGCAGTTGCCCAGTGAGCGAGGACCCATTTCCCTTGGCACCAGGCAGAGGAAGGGATGCAATCCATGTTTCTCAGTTGCATAGAAGGGCTGCAGCTCCTGAAGGATTTACTTGGACTGCAAATGCCAAGCTCCTGTGGATGCGATCACTGCCAGAGTTTGGTGGCAGCTGAGCAGATGGATGTGGCCAGTGTGCTCGAGGCGGGGGTGTGAAATTAGACAAAAACCAGTAAATCAGGAGAAAACCAATGCTGTCTGTTGAACTTTCCACACAAGTCAACAAGACTTGATTTACCAGCTGTGCGTGTAGATTTTGTGTAATATCGTTATTGCTTGATTTTATAGCAGAGACATTAACAGTGTTGGCATTTACCTTGCGATGGTTATTGCTCCCAAGTTAGCACCTCATGTGAAAAAGGGCCCGTTGACATCTCTTGGGATGCTGGCTCCAAGCCTGGGTCTTGCATGTAAAATTTAGTGGCACTGGTGAACGTACTTGAGTTAAATTAGAGCAATTCCCTCCTACAGACCCTGACTTTACCTGGGAATTCCCAAATAAGAAAGCTGTACCAATTTACTGGCACAGAGCTGTAAACCAGTGCTACGTCATTGCATTGCTTTTATCTTCACTGATGCTGCTGACATCTTCTCCCTGGTGCTGCTGTGGCATCAGAAGTCTGGCTTACGACAAATCATGTTTTTCAGAAATGAAATATTAACCAGCAAACAGTCTAACATTTGTTTTGGCTGTAAGTAGGACTTTGTTTTTAAAGCCTTCCCAATTTTTGTAATTTTAATGGAAAAACGTAATTTTTACATTAGGGAAAAATCAGGCATAAAAAAATCAGAGGTGCTTGTGACATCTTCCACTACTGAGCTTGGTTTTGTGGTGAATGGCTTTGACCCTTGGTTTTCCTTGTGCTGTTCATGCTTCTGATCATCTTGGGCAGCTCTTCCCTCCCAGTACTTACCCATCTCCTCCCAGGATGTTGTGTCAGCCCCAAATAGAAAGGTTGGTTTCATACCCATGTCTGTTCCCAAGTGGGACAAGGGAAGTTCTGGGCCTTTTTAATCAGGAGAAGTATCTGATGGAGAGGCAGAGCTGAGTATGGGTTAATGTCCCAAGGTGATTTTTAGCTCTGGGCTCTGTGGCAGCAACCTTGCAGCTTTGCCTCCTCTCTTTCATGGAGCTGCGAGTTAATTTTTGTGGGTGCTTACTCAGCTTTGTGCTGGAAAATAGAGAGAGTTTTAAAAAACAAAAAGAAAGACACCATTTTTCAATTTAAAGACAATTAAAAAAGGAAGGAAACAGTATCTTCTCAGCTGCCCACCCTCCCAGTGACTGTGGGCAGGTGAGTAGAGCTGCCTGCCTGCCCTTCTTGTGATAAAAAGTGTTCACAGACAGAATATCATAAATGAAAACCTCAGCAGTATAATTGTTAATACACTCAGTCAAACTCTTGATGTTCTTTAGTTGTACAAAATTATTACTCACTTGGTAACGGAGAGCGCTGCTGAACTTGGACCCTGCAGAGATCTCTGACTCCAGATTGCCCAATATTTCTAATTCAGCAATTATGGCAGTGCAAAATCAATACACCCCCTGTCAAACGGGGGAAATCCTGCCTTATTAAGGCATTTCAATTTGATTGTTAATAAACACTCCAGTGGATCTGGGGGGAATTCCTTTGGAACCAGTTAGCAGCCCGATGCTAGTTAACTATCAGTAATAAAGTCTGTTAAAAAAAAAAAAAGGGGGCTGAGCTGCAGTTTGGGCTTTTGTAACAGCAAAAAAAAAAAAAAAAAAGATTCATAGATGGGTACAAGTCATACAAATACTGGAGCATCCTCGCAGAAGATGCAGTGAGCGTGGGCCTGTGTTTGATTCCATATGACTATTCTCATGTTCTTTCCTGAGGCATCTCTCCTGGATTGAGTTACTGTATTTGACAGACCAGATGATTTCTTCTGGTCTTAAAATTTCACGGGTATGTTCAACTGGTGTAAGTGAGAGACAGCCCAGCCTATGTCACATGGGGGCTGAGGCATCCTGGATAATTATAAAATAAATAAATGCAGTGTTGGTAGAAGTGCATGGAGTGAAGCTGCTGCTGGGAATGGGACGGAGGTGGTGCCCGGCATTACTTAGCACCTGAAATAGTGCAAGGAGCTGGGAGGGAGCTCGAGCCCAGGCTGGGAAAGCATCTCTGGAGCAGCACTGACCTGCCAGACAGTGAACATCCAACCACCCTCCTCTGTCTTATGAGCCAGGAATGATGCTCAGGGCAAAATAACAGCACCTGGTGTATTGTTCCTCGTGGGCTTTTGCATTTCCAAGAGAGCCACACTGTTTTGGGTAGGAAATGTAGTGAACTTGTCTGTGTGTTGTCTGACAGCTCCTTGATGGAGTCAGAATTCCTACTTGGTGGCAAATATTTTTTCATATCAGATGGGGAAAGAACCCTGAATTTTGAAATTTGCAGTGGATTACAGAATCACAGAATGGT
>VYZQ01009150.1:25136-41862 GCA_013400655.1 Mystacornis crossleyi
TGTCCAGGTCCTGCTGGAACCTCACTAATTCTCAGCAGAGCCAGGAGAAGGCAGCGAGGTTCAAACAGCTCATGGCATTACAGCATTGTTCCTTCTGGTACACATCTCCTGGACCTGCACTTGTTTGTGAGCCCTTTAAACTGCAGTGCACTGCAAGTACTGTGGATCAGTGATCGCAAAGGGAAATTTGCGGTGTAACCCGAATTTATCAATTGAAGCTCCATCTAGCCAATGCTCAGAGTTGGCATTTAACACAGCACTGCACTCCAGGCACCACTGGCTAGAAAAATACAAATAAATGCCAGCTGGCTTACATAGCTAGGATGGGAAATACTCATCTGGCCAAGACAAAATGGGTTTGTAACCTGCTTCAGAGCCTGCCTGAACTAAAGGTGTAATTTCTTTGCTGTCATCTCCCACTTAGATAAGAGAAAATCCACACAAACCAGAATTGTCAGGCCCAGAAACAAAAGAGGGTCCCCCCTCACCAGCAAGCATTTCATATGGCAGAAGAGCTGGTGGGTAAGTGTGTCAAGCAGAGCACTTGTGCAATCCAGATTGCCAAAAGGATATGGAGCATTGGGTTTTAAAGTTACTGACTATTCTGAATACACTTGTAAACAAGAAGGTGTTGAAATAGGCTGGTGCTCGTGAGTCAGAGGGAGACAAAGTCACAGTGGCGGTCTTTAACAGCTCAGATCTGACAAATCCTATTTAGGCATATAATTAAAGTCTGGGTTGTAATAAAATAATTCCATAAAACATCCACCCTCCTCTAGTCTTCAATTAGCAATGTGAATTTAATTAAAGGATATTGTTCCTGAACCAGAAATTTTTTGTCTTTCTTCTTTCAAGAGTTAACTCTTTCTCTCTGATGGTGAAGAGCTGCACCAGGGGAGTATGTTTCTTGAAATATATCAAATAAAAGACACATTTCATCTTCTTCTCCTGTGTTTTGTGATACAACCTGGTGCACAGAGATCTCCAAGAGAGGGAAGCCTTGCATGTTTAAAGCACTATCTGGATAGAACATTAACATTTTCTATAGTCATTATACTTTCAACTGATATAAATGAGAGTTTGGGCCAGCCTTGAGGAAGTAATTACAAACTGAATTCTGTATGAATTTCAATGAGGAATAGCAAAGCAAGAAAGCAGAAGGGGAAGGAAGAAGGACAGTAGTCACAAAAATATGCAGTTACTCAGCACTGATATGTGCATGGCATGGATTAATTCTTTTAAAAATATTTTTAATAGAACTACATAACTAGTTGCAGATTTTCTTATCCTCTGCTTGTAAGTATATAAATGTCTTGCAGGTAAAAAATACTGGCATCCTTCTTGTTCATGCTTAGCAGAAGTGAGTGTTGAAAAGGGCATTTCACACTGAGGGAGTCCCCTAAGCCACATAGGGGTGCACACTGCACACAGGGCATGTGGAGGAGAATTGGAACAGAGGCCCAGGACACACTAACACAAGGACCTCAGGGCTGATGCCACTGTAGAAGAAGAAGAAGATCAGGAAGGAGAACTGAGGAGAACAGACAGACACAGAGGGACAGTGGACTTTGTGGCCATAAATTCCATTGCAAATCCTACAGAGGCCTCAGAATAGTCACTAAATGTCTTTCTCCCCAAAGAGGGTGAGGTTAGTCCCTTACAGAAAACTTACCAAGCACTAACCCATCTCGAGGAAACTCCCATCTGGAGTCATAAGGCAGTTGCATTGGGTCCACATAAATGTACTCATGGCCATCAGGACTGATAGACTCAATGACTCTCCATCTAATCTCATACCTCGGCTTCTGCAGAGCACATTGAATGCAAAACCAAGCATTAGTCCTATACCTGACTTTAGAGCAGGTCAAAACCCAGCAGGGCTCAGCACCCAAACTGAAATACTTTTCTACATTACCTGTTTCCATATGATGACCAGGACAATCAGTGAAATTATCACGATCACTAACAGCACTAAGACGGCAGCAGCCACCGTTAGCTCTGATCTCAAGGCTGTGGAGTAAAAAGATAGACCATATTTTCCTCCTGAGCCACGAGGAACATCACACACATAAGACTCCCCTATCACTGTCATTCCCGTGTCCTGCAAAAGTGGCAGGAGCAGTTCCTGAGGCTGGTGACTGTAAAGTCTTTCCAACCCCAGAGCTGCTCTACCATCTTGTTTCAAAAACAAATGCAGATTGTCTAGAAGAATGTCCCATAGCCAGCGCTAATAAAATGGTAAAATGAATTATGGAACCACATAATAAGCAAAAAGCAGATGCGCCATAAAGACCTGTAGAAAGCCTCATCCTCAGAAGTTCCAGGGTGGAAAAAAAATCCAATTTATTTTACTATCTACAACAATTCATATTTTTATCCATTAGGACTGAACTGGGGTGTTAGAGCAGGGTCAAACTGGCTGCTGTAATTGCATAAAAGGACATAGCAAACTCACTGGGAGCAACAAGCTTCAGTTCTCGAGTAACAGCACCAAGGTCGTTCCTTGCCACACATCGCACAGCCAGGGTTTCCTCTACCTTCTGGAAGGTCACCTGGCTTTCCACCGTATTTTTCTCATCCAGGTGGGCTTCCATGTGTATATCAGATATATTGTTAGTCAAAAGGGTCCACGAGGTGTCATTGCTGCACCTGCAGAGAAGAATAGTGGGGGAAATAGGCATTGGGTGTAGGTATGGATAAATAAGAGGAACAGAACAAGAATGACCTTTCCCTGCAAATTTCTTCTGAAAACAAAACATTTAAGGACCAGAAGGATCTTTAGATTGCCTCTGTGAAAAACCTGCACCTTTCGTCCCTCAAAATAATTTGCCTTCTGATCCTCATTACTGTCGATTAGCAGACTCAACAATGCAGCCCAGCAGATCTGGTAGAGATAGACCTTGGTGTCACTGTGTGTCCAATGGAGTTATGGAACTGGATGGATCTCTATTTCTCACAGAATCCTTAGCACTGGACAAGGCTTCTGGGGGCAGGGCTAGGAGGGCAATCATCCCAGCAGGCAGTAAGTGGTTTTAGCACAATGAGAGCAGAACACAGCCTCCTAGCCTTCTTCCATGCAGCGTCTANCACGAGGCACACATCTCGCTCTCCATCACCTCTGCTGGGCTGGGGTGCATGTGGAGATAGTGAGAGCACTTCCGGAGTGGCAGGGAGCCATCACTGCTATTTCCCCTTTTCAACCCTCTCTGCAGATGTAGCCCAAGCCCCATGTCTTTTACATTTGAAATTTGGAGCCAGGTGGGAGCTAACTGCTCAAGAACTGGAGGCATTTGTAATGCCATCAAGTTCTTGATGAGTGCTTCATTGAAGCTCAAAATTAAAGTGTGAGTTTACTTTTCAGTATGAAAACACTGCTGTGATCTGCTCGCTGAAGGAGCAGTGCTGCTTCACCGCCACAGAGGGACTGTGCAGACACAGCAGCAGCTCAAGACCCCTCGAACTAGTGGAGGAACAGCAGCTGATTCAGCCTCTGTACCCATCCATAGAGCTTATCTGCTGTGCCTGCCAGAGAGGTGTTGCTTTTCTGCTCAGAGGACACAAAGGTGAAGTCTGTGAATTTGTTCCCNAAATTATAAATAGGGTGAATAATTACAAGTGAAAATGTAGAAACACACAGGAGTGGTAATCAGGCAGACTGAACGATTTGGGAAATTAAAAATACTCCCTAAAATGGGAGAGCTACTTCTCAAAATCCTTACTCAAACTGGAACTGTGAAATCCTCAGAGGTGGCTTACTGAAAAGAAAGCTTTTATGAGTGAAGCCTGAATTGATGTGTTGTTTTGTGTCCTATAGGATATAAAAATAAGAGCACTGACAGCCTCTCTTGAAATACAAGCAACATGTCTCTAAAAAGAAATAAAAATTATCTAAAACTTACTGGCTCTTGATGAGGAAAACATGATACAGTAACTAATTATGTTAAGCTAATGGAGGATACAAGTCATGTTTCAGATAAGAAACCACCCACTCCTCTTACTTTTTAATGTCCTTGCAAACCAGCCATTCCACATCAGGAAGTGGGGTCCCTTCTGCCAAGCATCTCACTGTCTGCCCACCTGCAGAGCCATGGTGATCATCCACGAGGGCTGAGATCAGAGCTGGAACTGGGAAGGAGTCAGGAGTTTGTTAAACTATTTGTCAGTGTCCACAAGAAAACCAGCTTCAAATTTCAAAGCAGGACAGGTGTTGTTTGGCCAACATCTTAGCAAGAGCTACAGACACAGACTCATCCAGGAGGTGCTTATCTCCTGTAGGACAGAGTGGATTCTAGGCTAGAGCAATGAGAAGGAAATGCTGCAGCTGTGCCACGTCTTCATGTCTTGCTAAATGAGCTATCGTCCTACTGTCAGCTGGAATAACTTAGCTGGGAGGATAAAGTTTCTTTTTGGCTTAAGGCCAGCACAGAAGTGAGAGCCAGGATCAGGGTAGAAAATCTCCAGAGACTTAATGCACGCGCACTCCTCCGCTCACCCTGGTTCATGCCTTTTGTATATCCATACTCCAGGCAATCCAGTGTGTAAGTGGATCAAGTCTTTGCTGTGTGGCATGACTTCTGGTGAGCAGGGCTTTGGGGCTCCTTACCTTGTATTAGCAATGAGAAGGTGTATCTTTTAACCTCATCTTCATTCTCAGCAACCAAAGTGTAGTATCCACTGTCTTCCTCCTTGGCCCGTATCAATTTTAAAATACTCTGAAACCTGCAAAAATGCAAGGTGTTGTTTGTATTTTTAAAACAGGCATTTAAAAAATCATTTTGGTGCAACACATAATCTGGGTGTGTTGCTATTATAACATGGTGACATTTAGCGTTTCTAGCACGCCTTTAACTAAAATCATTACTCAAGTGGTAAATAACTATCAACACACAACTGAGAAAGAAGTGGCCTTAGTTTCTTTCTGCAAGGACCTGACAAAGTCCTGATTTTACTGGAAATAGCTGGAAATTATTGGTGTGGAGACATTTTGAAGGGAGTGAAGAGGTTTAGTGCTCAGGAACTTTGAAGAGGTTGATGTTACGAAGGGAGTAAGAAGAAGTAAATTAGACATCACCCTTTAGAATAGAAAACAAATAAACTATTTTTAAATGCCACTGAGGAAGAAGCAACAAACTCAGGCGTAAAGAGTGAGCAGGATCAGTGCCCAGGTTTCTGGGGGAGGAACTCAACTCAGCATGGCAAAGTAAGGGTCAGAAGGTTTTTTACCTCGTTTCCTGGACTCTGTTGGAACTAGTAACGATCTCTGTAAGATTTTCAATCAGAGTCACATTATCCTTCAACCAGTACATTTTTGGTGCTGGGTAAGCCTGCACATCAACAACAAAGTTTTTGACTTCATGCAGGTTGACAGCTTCCAGAGGGCTAAACTGAGGCTCCAGGTGAACAAAGCCTTTGTCTGTAAATAAAAAAGCCTTGGGTAAACAAACGTATGCAACATTTTTCAAAAATGGCATTTTCCAACGTGTTAATAATTTTGGACACTGAAATCAGACTATACCATGAACTGTAATGACTACTTTCTTATTTTCCTTAACCTCCTTGGTTGCATGCCGAGCAGTACATTCATAATCCCCTGTGTCTTTCACTGATGCCTCAGGAATGGTCAAGGTGTAAACCAGCTTCTGCGATGGGACTTTGATATCATCAAGTTTTATCAGACCTTTTTCTTTCTGTAGTTTGGAGAAGGAAAAAAACCTTGCTTAAGTAACTGAGCTGAAAGCACATCACTGAGGATCTTTGATACCCCTGAAATGAGAACAACCGTCTAAACCTTGTATGGCAGAAAACTTGTTTACTCAGTTAAGGATGCCTTTTTCAGCCACAACAGAAAAGCTGTGCCCATAAAAATAGGCCCTTTTGGGGGCCGGCACAGAAGGTTGAGGAGGTTGAGAGCTCATATTTTGTTCACACAAAACAAATACCTTTGAAAATTTGGGTAAGCAACTTGAAAGAGCAATTCACTGTTTATGCACTACTTTTTTCCTCAGATGTAAAAGATACTTGACTCCCCTTTGTTCAGTGTCCATGAAGTAAGATGGATTTTTACCCCCCTCACCAGACAAAAAGTAACCGGTTAATAGATTCTATGTTCTGCCTCCTCTCAAAACAAGAATAATTTATTGACAAGGAGAAAACTCCTGAGAGTAAAGGGATGGTGAAAATGACTGACCATGTTATCATGAGAGGCTGGTACAAAAATATGCTGGGACTAGTTTTGAAAGGTGGCATAGAGCAGAGACTATACTGATGTGTAAGATGGAAAACAAAAAAAAACTTGCTCAAATAATTTTTCCTCTTGGGCTTATAACTTACTTAAATAAAAGGTGGGATTTGGAGAAACAACTATGTACACTTCAATTACACCATTCCTTCAGCAACCAAACTTATTACATATGATACTCTGAAATTGCCTGGGACTGGCCTTAGCCAAGTTTCACTGAATAAAATTTTCACTGCAAAAGGATGTTAAACCAATTTGAACATTTTCAGCGTTTTACAAAAGTTTTAAGATTTTCTTACTAGATGTTTCTCATTAGTAATTACAGTGACTGCAAGAATCATTTCAGATTACACCTGCATAACAAAGAACACTAAAGATTATAGACTTGATTCTTCATTGTCCTTTATTATCCCCAAGAACCAGGATTTAAGAGAGCTGTTTTTAGAGGTTCAGACCTTCAGCAGCAGAGCTCTACGCAGATGTNCATTGTCCTTTATTATCCCCAAGAACCAGGATTTAAGAGAGCTGTTTTAGAGGTTCAGACCTTCAGCAGCAGAGCTCTACGCAGATGTCCAAGACACCTAGATCTTTCTATTTTCACAACATTTCTTTTTTTGCAGCAGCAAAAGACCTGAGAGACAGCATTCCTTCCTCAGCCATACCTCACCTTCTTCTCATGCTTTACTCAGTTACTAACAGCAAATTTACTTTTTGGGGCTGACTTTCTTTTATGGTAACCTAAAATTAAAAGAATTTACTTGGTTTTCTCTCCTCAGCTGTCCTCATTCAGATAAGAGAAGAATATTTTACAGCCCCACTTGCTTGCCTAATAAGTAACTACAAACATTGAAGAAAAAAAAATAGAGATATTTACCACTTTCCCAGGATAATTCCACTGTAAATTAACCACCTCATTGTCAAAGACCACACAAGTTACTACGATGGTCTCGCCTGTTTTGTAGACAGTTTTAAGAGCTTCAATTTCAACAGGCAGCTGTGAAGTAGCTAAGAGAAGAGAGAGAGATCTCATTTAGTTTTTAAAAGATTGCAACTTTCACATGGTGCAGTTTCAGAGGAAGATTTCCATTTCACTTCCTCTACTGAGGAATCACCTTGAAAATTCAGTAAAAGTACTGCTGATATATACTAACATAAACAATTTTTATTTAAAGTATGAACTGTACAGGCATTGAGTTCAATCCCACAAAGAAATGATCCACAAATAAAATTTCAATTAGAAGTTCCTATCTCAAATCCCCCTGTAAAAAGGCATTGGATATAAAAGTAATTTCCTATTTTGCTAATCAGTGACTGTCTTTGAGAATTCCTTGATAGCCAGGAAAAATGTTCTCAAAATAATTAAATCATTATGTTTTTCAGGCTACCCAAAAGTTCTACAGTTCAAAGCCACTGGGAAACACCAGCCTTTAAAACTGTGTTTCAGCAAACAGGATGAAAATAGATGGACTACAAAACATTTTTCTTGCAATAATTTTGGAGAAAAGATAAAATTAGGGACACATTATTCTCATGAAAATTGTAAGTAAGTGTGTAACTGAGTAACTGGCAGTACTGCCAGAGGAGCAAGCAGCTCATCACTGGAGAAATATCTGCTATAACCCCGTGATGCTGGTGCTAATATGGCTCTTACAGTGTGAAGAAATAAAACAATCACTTTTTCCTTTTTTAAAAACGAACAGAAATAAATACCTCTTATAATATAGATGAGGAACTCATCAGACTTGAACTCCACGCCTTTAACCATTGTTTTGCATGTGTATGAGCCAGCAGGAAAATTCCCTATGAAGCCTTGTTTGGTGTCATATAAAGCATACACAGACTTGTCTAAACTGTTAACTAAAGTCACTTGAGCATCTGGGTCACTTGTCCGACAAGGGATAACTGTGGGATCACCTTCTTCTACTAGGATGAACTGGTCTTCTGGTATAGAAGGAACAAAAGGCATGTCTGGGTCTGTAAAAAACAAGAGGTAATATTACGCTGTCTTTTTTGTAGCAAGTCCATGTACAAGGATTGGGTGTCAATGACCACTTATAGGTCAAAACAAACTTGCACAGTTCATTATCCCAGTTTTTCAGATATTGAAGGTAAGGTTTGCTAATTTCATGTGGTATCTCATTTTAGCTATTTGATGTGACATGTAATGAGACATCTCTCCTAAGCAGAAAACAGGAAAGGGCTTGGGTTCCTTTGTGACAATTCAAGTTGCAGAATGAAAAAGACAAAATATTCTCCCCCCAATATGTTAAGTGTTATTAATCAAAAATCACATCATTTTAAGTTAAATTTTCCCCCCCTTTTTATAGGTAGCTGTCTCCTAACCAATGTATAAGCAGGGGGAAAAAGAAAGATAAAATAAAAAACCCAAGCGCCTTCCAAGTAAAAAAAAAAGTAGAAGTCAGTTTCATGTTGTTTATGTTGAACACCACTAGAGCCACATTTCATCAAAAATAGTTCAAGGTACTTATCTTCATGTATTTCTAACATGTCCAACATTACAGTTATGAGACATAGTTAATTATGGTCACAGCATGTGGTTTTCAAAATACAGTATTCAACTAAGGAAAAAAGCAAACAAGGACCTGGTAGTTTTATTTCTTTTAAAGTCAACAAAATACATGCCAACTTTCCTACCCAGCCAATCCAGAGTCTGAGTTTAAAACATAATTGCATAATATTATGCATGAAAAGAATAGCCCTCAAATCATCTCTGTTTGGCCAATCAGAATAAACAAATAATCCCTGCTAGCCTGAAGCTTCTGTGCAAAGCTTTATAATAAAATTTAATAAATAGCAATCCAAATCCCTCCAACAATAGACTTTCTGCTGCACTGGCAGGCTCTTTGTAGCAATATTCCAAACACAGCACTCCATCCCAAAAATGCTGCCAGCTCCATGTATTCATTTTCCCACTGTAATTTAAAACAGAAACAGGATTCACCTAGTTTGGTTTTCTATGTGCTGTTAGTGAAAATAGGATATTGTGTGAAGTCTCAACGTAATCCTCCCTGGCTAAAGTGGGTTGCTGCCACCCATTGCCCTCCTAATTCACTGCAGGAAAAACAATTGTAAAGACAAAGTTTATAGTGGAAACAGAGACATTCTCTATAATTTGGAGAAAAGGATATGTTTCTGCATTTATGACATCTTGATGGTTAGCAAGTGGAAAAAATTACAGGGTGTCTCTGCCCTGCAAATCTGGTAGGCTGATGTCTAGAGGCTTTGGAAAACCAAACCAAAATGTCCTCTTGAAGAAATCTTCCATCTCTTTCCTTTATATTCCTTCACTGTGTGAGTTACAAGACTGCTTAACACAAACAACATCTTTTGCTAATTTGGTTAGAGCTGCTTGGATATTGAGATATATGTGCAAAGCTGGCAGCCCCTGCTGAAACATCTTGCTTCAAGAACGTACGCAAACACTTTACATTTGTTGTGGCAAATGGAGAGAAAGTCTTGGAAGAATCACTGTCCTTGAATCACACACTGTCAACAGCAAAAACTTAATGCCACTGCAAAATAGCCTTTAAAACAAGTCCTGTTATTGCTTCCTGGTTTTTTGCCCTTCCAGAATCTTCCTTGTCATTGCAGACGTCCTCTCCTTCAGAACATACTGCAGTTTTGCAGGATGATTTGCAATCTCTTCTTCTCTCTTTTGTTTCCTATTCAAAATATTTACGGCAAATCCAGTGGCTTGATCTTTTCTGGCCCTGAATTTGTGACCCTCACCCCCTGAAGCCCGGCCAATGCTGAGGAAGCATCCAGACAGGGCTTTACAAAAGCAGTCAGTTGTGGCTCAGCCTTTGGTGCCTATCTCAGCTATGACAATAAAGATTTTCATCCCATAGAGATCGTGGAAAGCCTTTAAGCAGGTTTCCAGTCAGAACAAGGGGGTGGGAGGGCAAAGCTGGAAATAAGCACTTCCAAAAAGAAGGGATGCCATTTCTTCTGAGTCCAGCAGTTTCCCACCACTAAAGAGAAATGCAACACAGGGCCTGGGAAGGTTGTGTTTGCCTTGAAAATTACAGGGCATTGCACAGTAACACCATGTGTTTAATCTTGCATCAGATTGGCCAGCAAGAACAATTCTTTCGCCGCCTTCTGACAGCCACCCCCAAGACATCTGAACTGCTTTATGCTTCCCAGACCCTGTGTACACATGAGGTTTTTCCAGTTCTCAGTTCAAGCCTAATGCAGGTTAAGAACAAGATATGGCCTTCCTCATCTGACAGCAGCTTTAGTATTGTACATGGCACTGACTTGGTCAGTACCCACCCAAGTCCCCCTGAAAATACTCGTGTTTCTGTTAATCCCCAGCTGGGAGCCAGGCAAACCTGAAGGCTGGACATGCTCCCACAGATGAGCTGACCTGGCCACCACCTGGCCATCTCTACTCTCCAGCCCCTGGTGGTCAGAAGACTCCAGCTCTAAAGTTGTGAGTGCATCACTTTTCTGGAGAACTAAAATTCTTATCAAAAAGCGAAAACTAATAGAAAAGAAGAAGAACATTGCCACAGATTCATAGGGGCTGGTCTCAATTTACACATTAGGAAATAGCCCTGGGGTTATTTCTCTACCTCTAACAGTAAATTGTCACCAGCAACACACCTCTTCTGAACATCCATGGTTCACCTCTCCCTCCCAAACCTCCAGGTACAGCTGTGGCATCCCCCACTTACCAGGCACATAGATGTAGATGTCTTTCCCTTCCACTTCCCCATCCTCCACTTGTGTGTGGTTATAATAGCAAACATACAAGCCCGTATGAGCGGCCGAGGCATTTCCTACTTCAAGCACTGTCACGAAGAGGCCACTGTTGTTTTCTTCGTGTCTAATGTCTATCCTGTGGTTTCCCTCAGTCACTGGGTACTGCCAGCTCACTTCGCTGTCTCCAGAGCATTTGAGTGTGAAATTGGAATTCAGCTGTACCACCATTTCATTCCTATTGGGAACAATAGTTGGCAGAGGAAGCTGGCAAAATGTTAGGAACGGTCCTGTAAAAAGACACAAATAAATAGCATGTGAATACACAAAACAGCCTCAGCACAGGGATGTGAACGGAAGCAGAGACGATCCAGAGCAGCTTTTTTTTCTGACTATTCCAGACCTGCTGATGCCCCAGGAAATTTGCCCTTGTTAAAAGACTGAGCTTTGCCCAAGGGATAGCAAATGGCTTTCCTTTGAAATGTTAAGTGTTTGCTTGCTGACTTCTGTTTGTCAAATCAAGAGGTGAAAGACAGAGTTGAAGTTAGAGATAGCTCCCAATCCACACCACAGCTTTCCAGCCCCAAAGGTGTACACAGCCGTACTGTAGACCAGTGAATTCCACAGCCTGGCTGCTGGGTCACACCTGTAAGGAGGCATCTCACACCTCCTTACAGCCATGGTCAGGAAACCAGCAGTCCTGTCAGCCTTCTAGCAAGCGCACAGCTGAAATTTGGAAACCACTTCCCAAGACTGCATTTTACAGCATCTGCATGTTACATCTGACCTCAGTTTCTGCAAAGGACCAGAGCAGGAGCTTGTACATCAGGTTTACCTCTAGCCAAAATGTACAGGAGGCTTGTAGCCAAATAAAACTGCATTTCACTGAAATAGGTGTTGTAAGTGGCACTGGTTTTCAGACACAGTCTCCCGTTATAGGCTCAGATTTGCAAGTCTAGGTAATTTGCAGGTGGGTTGGTGCAGGTGCAACTCTCAGAAGGAAAATTAGAGGATCCAAACCCTACAAAATGAGGAACTCACAAAAAAATACGTTTGTGGATTCAGTCTACCAAATGACCTGTGCAACAAACAAACACCTAGGCCCATTGCGTGAAATTGGCACTCTCTGTAATAAACCGGCACCAGGAATCCAGACTGTCTTTGAAAACATTTTCCACTCCTGCCCAGAGTTACCTTGCTCTGCAGGCCCTTTCTATATTTGGCACCCTGTAGCAAAGCCTGTCCGCCCCTCCCATCACCATTCATTTGGCAGGTGTTGGGAGGCTGGGCCGGCAGCCCCGGCGAGTGCAGTGCGGTGCTGAGGCGTGGGAGGATGCAGGGAGCCCACACAGGCAGCCTCGCCTGCACCACTGCCAGAGAGTCCCCAGTGGGGCAGGCATGGGACAGCCAGAGGTGGGCAGGCTCACTTTCCCTGCACAGTCAGACAAGTCAAGTGGGAGGTTATAGCAGCACAGGAGCATTAAAGTGGCCGACATGGGCCAGCGAAAGTACTGCCTTCTCAGCAGGTCTTGTCATAGCCTACCAGAGGGAAGAGCAGAAAAACCAGGTCTGTAGCCATCTGGCAACCATGTGACATTTGTTATTGTGGGCAGAATGGAAGTGAATTGGAATACAGATTTTTGAAGGATTAGGGGTGGAGAAGCTTAGAGGACTGAGGAACATTACCTGTGAGAAAACATCCCAGGATCAGGAACATCCGTGGGGAAGTACCCATAGCGACCAACTGAAACAGAAAGAAGGCAAGAGAGAATTAATGGAGTGACAACTGTATAAGACTTAGGAGGACCCTTCTTCTGCAGTGCCCAAGTGCAGCTTCCCATCACTCCACATGGAGCCACAAAGAGGAATGGCCCAGGCACCCCAACACACAGCCACAGCCCCGTGAGACTCATGTCACCTCCTCCCACGAGGTCCATGTGGCCACAGACAGATCACAGGCAGAAGAGACACCATAACCCCTTCTCTCCACTGGCAGTGTAAGGAGCCAAGTCCTGGTGTAAAGAACCAAGTCCTGGTGCAAAGAACCAAGTCCTGGTGCATTCCCTCTCAAATAGCCTGCAAGCAGCTTTGCTCCCTGCTGTAGCCTCTGGGAGTGAGCCCACAGAAATGCCCCTGCACAGAGGCAGCACCCTCACAAGCATCAATGAAGATGTAACCTCTTCATGCAGTAAGTTCTGACCTTTCAGCTGCAAGCAGCTTTTATGGGAGAAAAAGCACATTTTAAAGCTACTCTTATTACAAATAGTACAACCCTGTGTGATATTTTTGTTTTGCCATTGTACATATGTGTATATATAGCTTACAGAATACAATGTAATATAATAGTGCTTGTTGCTTTTTTAGCAAGAACTCCCTTGATCGAGAGACACACTATTTAAAACATATGGTGAAATTTCCTAATGAAATAAATCCATGACAGACTGTAGGCCAGCAGTGCCATTCATAGAGCATCTCTTCTTCCCAACAGTGCAGAGAGTCATATGCATGCATGCAATTATTTCAGCTTTCAAACATATAATCCTAAAGCATCTGTTTTATAAAGGCAACAGTAGCAATCAGCATCTATGTAATTTTTGTGCCATGTCATGACATTTCTACAGAAAACCCTCAAGCAGCATGCTAGGTAATTTCTAAAGGAGAAGATCTTACAATCCCTGCTCCCATTGAAACCAACAGATGTTTTGTTGGTGTCTTCTAATAGCAGCTGGATTTGGCCAAATCCAATATAGATTAAAAAAACACTGCAGAGAAGAGCCCCTAATTTGAAACACTGACCAAGGAGTGAAATAAAGGATGATATGCCAGGACAGGGACTACTTTTCTGGAGAGTTTCTATTCATCTTCTAGTATTCAGTTCCTGATGCTGAGGTTCGTCTAGTTATTACAACTGTGGCAGTGCCATATGGGAGCTAAATGCTTACAACATGCCAAAGAGTGTTTCTGACCTAGTCCTGCTTTCCTCCTGCAATGGGTGGAGAAGACAGCACCCCTTTGCAAAGCAAAGCAATTTGATACTCAAATTAAACTTAGAGCTCTCGGAAGCAGGATTAGAAGACTACCTGTCTCAAAACATGCAAAAACACCTTCAGAAATTCAGCTAACAATGTTCCAACAGAGACGAGGCATCTTTCCTGATTCTTCAATTAGCAATAATTGCCATGTGTTTATGTCTTTCATTGATAACAGACTCTCGGATATCAAGTAATTCCCTCAGTTTCAGCCTCCTTACTCATTTTTATCACATTTATCCTGCATTTTTTTCCAATAAAGTAATCTCCTGTAACTCTTTAAAGACTTACTATGGTCTGCTTTATTGATCTGACTCCTAATCTCCCAAGATTCACACTTACCCCACTTATGTTACCCCATAATGTTACTCCACTTCTGCCAAGTCCCCTCCCTTTTCTCACTGAAAAGGCAACTGTCTCCCCTTTTTGCGTTGTTTTGTCAGACTATTCAGTGCAAGTGATGCAGCACAGGAGGAGAAAAAAGAAAGCTAGCTCATGTCTTGCCCACCAGAAGCTCTGCTGAAGTGGATTTGCATTACTGCAGAGCTGTGTGTGTGAGGACTGAAGCCCAATGATGTAAATATAGGTGATGGCATTTCCAAAGTGCTACTTTGAACTTGCTGTCTTGGTTGGGCCGACGCTGAAATCAATGAGTGTCTCAATGTAACATTGCAGTTTAAAAACACAAGGACTTAAGTAAATTTGCTTTCTCCATCTGGCTCTTCTTTCACAACCCAGAGCTTTGATCTTTCCTCAATGATCCGTTAATCTCATCAAGACCCAGAGCAACACTTCTTCATTGTGAAAGACAGAATAATGTACAAAGGATTCACCATCACCCGTATTCAAAACCTATTTAAACTGAATTTAGTTACATCACAGATCTGACTTAAGAATGCTAGTGCCCTCACCAGCATATCCTCCCACATCCATACCGGACTCAAGGTTTAAAACAGGCACAATTTCACTTATGGGCAGGAGAGAGTTTGCTCATTCCCACAACACCAAGCAGCTACACCTATCCTGGTTTTCTTTATTTACAATCACATACACCTTTGTATGAACTTATTTAGCTCTTTTACCTTCCTTATGGCAGAGCAGTTCTCTTTGTCCCCAACTATCCAAATGCCCTGGATAAACACATCAGGTTCAGTTCCTAACACTGGTCTGTCAATCCATAACTTGGTGTAGCCTTGCTGAAGCCAGTAGGTTTATGCAAGCTGAAACCCAGTATTAACAGGACAAATACGATGTGAGTTTGAGCCAACCTTAATTCCTTACATACTTAGGACATTGCTAGCTAAAATAGAAACACGGGTGTGTATAGTAAAAGCTATGTGAAGCCCTGCGGGGTTTGGCCCGGGTTGAACAGTCACTGAATTTACACAGATTTTGAAAGTTTCCGACTGAAATCCTGGTATCTCTCTTGTGCGCGGTAATGATTCGGAAAAAAAAATAAAATAAAAAAATAAAAAAAGATACTGACTCTGAAGAACTGTTGTCAGTCAGGCGTCAATTTTCCAAACACTAACTGCCAAGCATTAGCATCCTATGAAGAAAGAATTCATTGACTGCACCACAGACAAGGTAAAATCAATGTTCAGAAACTCAATCAAAATGTATGTTTGGAAAATTATGACATTCCTAGGTGAGTGCTCTACATGACCTAAAGAGAAAGAGCGGAGGGGGACCAAGAAGAGCTATGGGCATATATTAATTTCATACTGCTGTGAATCAACCGAGGACCTCTTTCAAGACAGAAAACCAGCCCATCTACCGGAACACCGGAGACTACTGAGCTGATTTCCTGCCAGCTACCCAGTCACTGCAGTTCATCCTGGTGGCCACAGGATGGCAATGTTGATCCACATTAACGAGCCACATTCCTTGTCCAGCGAAAGGCAACGCTAGTCTCCAACGTAGTCTAAACTGGGTCTCCTGGATCAACTTAAAATTCTAAATTCCTACATTATTAATTTCATGTGATTAAAAAAAAAAAAACCAACAACACACCAACCCTGGTCCCATTTTCTCTGTATTTACATAAGTGATAGGACAGTATTTGGATTGTAAATCTTGGCACGTAATGATATGATTATCCTTGTTATGAGAGGGCTGGGTAATTTCAGTCGTGATTTTGTCAGAGTGGCAGTCTGTCCTTCTGGGAAAGATGATCTTTTCCAGGAAGAGCTAAGGCCAGCCCAAGAAAAGACATTTCTTTCTTGTGGTATATGTCACCAGCTGAATGTAAGTGTTCAGACAGGACCTCCTGAAATATTTCTTGGTTCTCAGTTCCCAAGCTGCAGACTCAGCTCTCCACAAGAGCAGCTCTGCCCTGCAGCACTAACATGTGGGTCTGATGGGTTTTGCTGGGGAAAGGCTCAAAGGTTTCCAGCAAAAAGACTGGCATAAATATTCTCCAAAAATGAGGCTTGTTCCACGTCCCTTTACAAATATTTGAATCGAGCATAGCCTGTACATAGAAAATCTATGCATCAAGAAAAGCCTAGTGCTGGGCTCCTGCTGAGTACTTTGGGCTCTGCAGGACACAGTGATGGCTGCCTCCCAATGAGCCTACTCAGTCAGACCCAGTTCTTCAGCCTAACCTTCCAGGACAGAGTCCCTCGGTCTAAGATCTAAAGGTGGGGGGGAATTGCAAAATCTAAATTTTCCACTTGATCAAAGGCGGGTTTTCCAGACTGTCCCAGAAAACAGGAAAAAAACAAACAAACAA